>VDFB02083398.1:21087-80633 GCA_007258455.2 Sequoia sempervirens
GGGCTAGATAGGACTCATTCACCACACATGGCTAATGGGTCCCACCTGGATGGGACTGATTTTCCATGCATGGTGAATGGGTCCCACATGGGTCCATTTGACATCTCATAAGCTAGGAGATAAGGAAATACAGTTTAAATTACAACTTTGTTGGGTGTTTGATCAATTTAAGCCTCGGGATGCATAATATGGGCTAAATGAGGTCTTTTATTGATGATGTAAATGTCAAATAGGGCTTGGGACACAAAAATCAATGTGAAAGTGTAATTAAATACACTTTACAATACTAAAATGAGGTCCACACAACCTAGAAAGGCACAAGAACTAATGTGAATGTGCAAGACACATTACAACACTAGTTTAACATTAAATTTAGATTAAAAGCCTTCTAAATTAATGTGGTTATGTATTAAAATATATTTTATAATGTTGAATTAAGGGAAAATAGGTTCATTAAGTCTAGAAAAGCGTGAAAGCCCTTTACAAGACTCTGGAACACCTTTCAAGACATCAATAAACACATTTTATTCAGTGTGGAAGGGTCCAAAACCTAGTGTGGATGAATAAAATACCTCACAACACCTAAATCAAGTCCTCATTAAGTCCATTTATCAAGAATTAATCCCATGTCAAGCAAAGGGTCCTTTTTTCTACGACACACTTTGATGAGGTGTTACTTAGAAACTGTGGAACTTCAAAACATTCCATCTAAAGGTATGAGATCATGTAGGGCCCCTCTACAACAACCTCTCTCGATTTTCCATATATCTAAGTCGTTTTCCCGTGTTGTGTAGTTTTCAGTTGATGTAAAAAGTGTTAAATGCATGTAGTGTAAAGTTGCAAGGTGGTGTAATTTTCATTTTAATCATCGTGTGACCAAACCAATGGCTCCAATGCATCTAGATGGGTATTTTTATGCTAGGAAAGGTCTTGTTTTACACACAAACATGCAGGAACAATCTGAGCTACATTGCACCGGTGATATCTCTTAAGAGACAAAAGTGCACAAAGGTAGAAAACTTTGATGAGGTGTTTCTTGGAAACCATGACACATAGAAACATTTTTTCTAAATTTATGGGATCATGTAGGGCCCCTCTACAATAACCTCTCCCAATTTTTGATATCTCTAAGTTGTTTGCCTGTGGTGTGTAGTTTTCAATTGATGGAAAAAGTGTTAAATGCATGCAATGTAAAGTTGTTAGGTGGTGTAATTTTCATTATGTTCATCATGCAACCAAAATAATAGTTACAAAACATTCAAATGGGTATTTTTACGCTAGGAAAGGTATTGTTTCGCACCCAAACATGCCGAAACAATCTGAGCTACATTGCACCAATAATGTCTTAAGAGACTAAAGTGAAAAATGGAAAAAAAAATTGATGAGGTGTTGCTCAGAAACTATGGTACTTAGAAACATTATTTTTGAAGTTATGATATCATGTAGGGCCCCTCTACAATAACCTCTCTTGGTTTTCTATATCTCTGATTTGTTTGCCCATGGTGAAAGTTTTTCTAATGCCCCAAAAATCATCAAATGTATGTAGTGTAAAGTTGCAAGGTAGGATACTTTTTGTTTTGTTCTTCATGGGTCCAAACCATTAGTCCCAACACATCTAGGTGGGAACATCTATGCTAGGAATGGTCACCTCACTTTGTTGTAAAATGGTCATAGTCTTTCCTGTTCAAAGGGTCACAAATTTTTGCCTTTGAAAAGTCACAACCTAAATCATATCATCACTATTCATGATAACCTAAATTAATTTATTTGTAATATTTCCTAAGGTTATATTCTTAATTGAATTCCTTAATGATTTTATGGATGTCTTTCTCAAATAAAATGCTCTCCCTTTTATGTTAGTGCTTATCAACCCAGAAAGCATTTCAACAAACAACATTTTTAAATTTTTCATAATTTATAATCATAAGGTAATCAAATACACATGGAGTAATCTTGTTGAAGATACATTCAGTCATAAAGTGCAAAAAAATAGATATGCGTAATACATGAAGTATGAGGCATACATGTGAATACATGTAATATGTGAAGTATACACAAGAAGCATGAAACATACATGCAAATACATGTATTACATGAAGTATACAAAGGAAGCATGAAGCATACACATGAACACATGAATTATACACAAGAATTATGAAGCATACACATGAATACATTTAATACATGAAGTATACACAGGGAGCATGAAGCATACATGTGAACACATGAAGTATACATGTATGAAACATGAATCATACACGTGAACACATGAAGTATACACAGGAAGCATCAAGCATACACATGAATACATGTAATATGTGAATTATGCATAGAAAGAATGAAGCATACATGTGAATACACCTAATACATGAAGTCTACTTAGGAAGCATGAAGCATACATGCAAACACTTGGATTTTAAACTTTATAAAGGAAGAGTGTATAATGTTCAAACTTTATATATTTGCAATAATATAAAGGTAGAGTGCATGTAGTACACTTGTATTTTAAATATTTGAAGTAAACCATCTACAAATATCTAGTGAAGCAAGGATTTATAAGGAAAATATGGAAACCATCAATAAAAAAGATGTATATTAACCAAATATCCATATCGACATACATCAATATATGTCGATATAAGTATAACATATATATAATAGCCATATAGGCATACAATGACAAATATATGCAATAAAAAATATATGTCCAAAAATGCTATATAGGCATGCAATAAAGGACCCCAATAAAAACTCATTCCCCTCCAAGTGAAGAAAATAGATCATAGGTGGCCTTTGATTGTCAAGGGGATGGAGATGTGTATGACAGAGATCTACTTCGAACTCGAGGGTTGCTCCTCCTATTTAATTCATAATGGAGCTTTACCTCTTACAATAAAAAGTATAGATATTAATATATAGAAATTACATGATAAAAATTAAATATTTAACAAAATAGTCACTTACTGCCACTAGGTGATCTCTCTTCTCAATCGAAACATTCGAATGCTTAGGATATGGTGTTCCAAAGTCCTATAGAAACCATCCAAATAGAAATTAAACTACAAATAGATAATCATTTGATTTTCAATAATAAACAACTATAGCAATTGATGTAATTTAAAATTTACTAATTTGACTCATACCACCATCAAAGGCATCAAGCTATCAATTGCAAAAGACACACCACGCTCCATTTCCCTATGAACATCAAGAGGTGTCTCTACCTACACCATCTAAAAATAAAACAACATAAAATTCAATTATGAAAACTAGAATAGTGATGTAGGTCAAGGCTTATAATGTATGAGATAGTCAACCAAATTTTGAGTACTTTGGTAGGCATGTATGAAAAATGTGGTAGCATAGACTAGGAAGTGAATTATTTGAAAAAAATTGTGTACTTTGATAAAATGCTTTGGTAAAAATGTATGGAAAATGTGGTAGCATAGAAAAGGAAGTGAATTGTTTCAAAAAATGCCTCAAAGAAATTTGGTCTCATGGTGATGGACATCACCATGAGACCACATTTCTTTGAGGCATTTTTTCAAACAGTTCATTGCCTTGTCTATGCTATTGCTTACTATTATTCTTTGATATATTTTTTTCAAGAATCCATGGTTTGTTCGAAAGCATGTGTTTTAGGACTTTAACCATAGAAGCAAGGAAGTGAACTGTTTGATAAAATTCTTTGGTAGACATGTATGGGATTTGTGGTAGCATAGACAAAGATAGTGAAATGTTTGAAAAAATGCCTCAAAGAAATGTGGTCTCATGGTGATGAACATCACCATGAGACCAAATTTCTTTAAGGATTTTTTTCAAACAACTCAATGCCTTTTCTATGCTATTGCTTTCTATTATGCTTTGATAGATTTTTCCAAGCATCCATAGTTTGTTCGAAAGCACATGTTTTAGGATTTTATCCATAGCTTCAAGTGAACTATTTGATGAAATCCTTTGGTGGACATGTATGGAAAATGTGGTAGCATAGACAAGGAAATGATTTGTTTGAAAAAATACCTCAAAGATATGTGGTCTCTCATCGAATTCCAAGATAAGAACATGCAATTGGCAGCTACTCCTAGTTATTAGTTATGCAATGTGAAATAATTGCATAATTGCTTATGTTGACTTTGTAAAAAACTATATTGCAATTGAAATTTTGTCATCTATCAACATCTAGTTATTAGTTATGCAATGTGAAGTAATGCTTTGAGTTTGAAATATGTGCAATGCAATGTAATCAACGATATGAATATTAACTACAAAAATCTATTTTCTACAATTCATTAGTTAAACTCTTTTTTTTATTACTTGAGTGAAGCTTCAATGTCCACCTCCACCAAGAGGTGTTTCCATCAAATATCCAAGATTAACCTATTCAACATCCAAAATCGGATATAAGAATACCATTCATATAAAAGTACTATTCAAATGTAATATTTATAATTATTTACTACTTACACACCTTGGTAGTACATGTCATCGCATAATAAGGAGGTGATGGACCACTAAAAACTAAATGAATGCTATTACCCTAAAATTTCATTATAATCATTAAACTAATTTAGTTAATCTCATATTTCAAAAGTGAAATTTAATAAATTAAATTCAATGAGCTTTCTAACATTTACCTAACTATCAAGATTGAATGCCTCATTAAAGAGGGCATCTGGCATCACCATCTGATTAGTTGTAGATGTACCTTGTGCACCTACATCCTGACTATGTGTGGGGTCATAACCAAAGGGTGTCCTGCAAGTCTTACAAATATGAGGTGGAACTCTACTGATCAAAGAATCGCCCTGCTCACCTTGTGCTACAGGACTAGCATGTTGCATAATGCTTTAGGTCAGGGAACTAATCGACTGTAGTGTCTCAACCTCAGAACTCTCCTTCACAACAAAAGGGATAGCCACATGATCGTATACTAGTCTAGCGAGTGATCTTCTCGCTAGCCATTGTGGGTCAAGATGTGCCCCCACTCTATCCTATGTAGAGCCTCCACCTCTACCCTAGAATTCCTGCTTATCAAAAGAGTTTGGGATTTTATTGAGGATAAACTCGTAGTAGAGTTTTCTCAGAAAAATATTGTGGAACCTCATTGTTGTTTCATGGTGGATGGTGAAAAACCATCTATCACCTTTACCAAAAATGTTTTTTATCCCTTGGTGGTTGTGTTAATGGATAGGGAACCTCTTGCTTGAAGGGTGTAAAGGTTGATTTGTTTTAGGGTTTTCAAATAGGGAACACACGTCAGATTTTGTAATTTTATCATCTTTCACTGTTTTATAGGTTAATTTATCAACATAAAATTGTCTATACTCTCTTCTCTTATCCATCCAACTAGTTATTTACTTGCTAATTGAATCTATGTTTGATAACAATGATTCACGTGATTGAGCAAGCGTGGCTCTATGTGAGGTTGAGCTTAAAGGATCTTTCAACCTTGCAATTATATATTCAATTTTTTTTTTATTGCTTTCAATTTTCCTCATTATATTTTTTTGAGTTCCTAGAGCATATTGAGGAATTGTTGGAGGTGTTCATTGGGGTTGTTCTTCAGGAGGCATTTCGGGTTGAGGTGGAGGATTTTGAGGAGAAGGAGGTTGATTATCATTTCCTATAAATTAAATAAATTTACATCAAAAACTTATTAAATCTACCTATTTAGATATAAATTCACATAAAAAAATCAAAACTTACTCCTTTGTCCTCCTTGACATCGTGGCTGAAATTTGGCAAAGATTCAGAAATGATTCAATGAAGAAATCACTCTCCATTAACACAATCTCGCTCTTGAGGGTTTGAAGGCTGTGGGTTAGCAAGGAAACATAGAAATAAGAATTATGTAAAGTTTCTTTTCTTTTTTTATAACAGGCTATAATGTGAGCACGTTATGAATTTTGAAATTTTTTAAAGAAAGTTGGCCACTTTTTCCCCCCATCTTTCTGCACCTACCTAATGCAATTATGCATAGTGTACAAGAATATGACTTATTCAAGGGAAAGGGGATTATTGGAGGAATCTTCCCAAGGAAATACCTGGAGTAATGAAGAGGATGTATGCACATCTATGATGCCATGAAGTCAAGTCATTGGAACACAAGTGTGATAGGGTGTTGTTGAGGGATCTACACCAGAATGCAAGGGAAGTATATCTGAATATGGACATTAAATTTAAGGAAAAGTTTTATGCCATTCCTAGCTCCATAACAAAGGCCTATAGTGTAAGAAACATATGCTAATTTTTGTTTAATTTTTTTATTGTGGGTGGTTTTCCCAAAGATATCTAACTAGCTACATTGATATCCCAACAAGAAAATGTACTTGTATCATTTTGTTTTATCAATGATGCCCTCTTATTCTACCATGTAAAAGTGCAAGCATCATTTTGTATTATTAATGATGCCCTCCTCATAGTAACAACTAACTGTTCAAGCCATGAATATAGATTGGCTTTCTTTCTAGATCTAGGTCGGTTCAAGCTAGTTACCCAATACTAGCATTTTGTAAAAAATATTATTATTATAATATAAATATATAGGTATTATGCCTTTTTCTTAAAAAAAGATTAATTTTTCTCCATATATTACTCCCCTTTTATAATACTATAATTCATTATTACAATAAAATAATGATGAAAATCATAAACCTTATACTTTTACCATTACTTTTACACGACCTTTCTTGGGTGCCCTAAGTACTTGCTCTTAGTGCTTGGTTTGGAATTATTTGTTAACCCTTTGGCTAAAATTTTCAAATTGATTTTAGAAATAGAACTTTACTCCTATTGAGGAACTCACTAGCTCTTTGTTTATCATTTTGTATTCTTGAGTTGAAACTATGGTTCAAATTTGAGCTTTTATGCTTAAAATTAAAATTTAATAATGAGCCCAAGCTAAATCATTTCAAATTAGTTATTATTTATCATTTTCCATGTGTAACTCAAGTATCAATGAACATCAACCTTAGATTGAATATCCATCAACTATGAGGGTTATCCTCTATTTACACATGCACATTGAACCACAAAAGTAAAGTATTTTAAGTATGCATATCTAATATTTTGATATCATTTATTATATTCTAAATTATACATAGCATACTTATTTATAATTTTTATTTGCATTATCATGTTATTATGCTTTATTTTCTCTACTCTTTGTCTCCTTAATTTGTGTACAACGTATAAGTGTCACAAACAAAATTAAGGGGGCATATTATTACTAATCACTTTCAAGTTTATGTGTGGTCCACATGTCGCCTTTGGATGATGGATCCAATTAGTTTACTGCCAATTGTGTTTTCTTTTTACTTTTCTACTTTGGTATGCTTTACCCTTGTGGATTTTAATGCAAACGAAAACTAGGAACAAATGTAATGATGAAAAGTATATACCTGGAGCACTTTTACTATTCATTTTATGCCACTTCATATGAGTGTTTTATGTACTTGGTCCTAGTGCATGATGTTAACTAATTTGGTGCTCCCTTTGACTTAAGTTAACTCTCAAAAGAGATCTTAACCCTTATTTAGATATTTTGTAGCTTTATGTTTATTAGTTCACATTCTTAGGTCAAAGTAAAAATGATGTAAGTCATTTTCACAATGCATATTTGACATGTGTTTAAAATTTATTTTATATTATGACCAAGTTGATTCATTTATAATTAATCGTTATATACTACATGAAAGCATTCAAATTGTGTGTTTAAGTCATGTATAAACATCACCCCTAGGTCATATCTATCAATCACCAAGGAAATCAATTTATAGATTAGGTTTTTGAAAGTGAATCTATAAATTTTGGTTATCTACTAGTTTAGTGAATTATATTTATATTTATTGACCTAAGATATATCATGGTTAAGTATGTAATAGTGAAGTTTGAATATCCGTGCTAATTTTGATTGAGATCAATCTTATGTTGTTAGATTGGCCCAAGCCAAAGAAATATGAATTTTAATGCGAGGAATGCATGTCTAGACATGAGGCATAAAAATGACAAATATATTAGAATATGTGTAAATATGGATGAGTTAAAATTGAATGTATGGTAATGTGTGATTGAGGATAGATCAACGATTAATAAATTTATGAACTCTCAAACAGAATTTGTAAACAATAATTTATATAATAATTATGTATACTTACTTAAAAAATAAATATTACCTAAATCAAATTTAAACGCAATAAAGATAAGTAAAATATAAATGCGTTCCTTGTTGGACTTGGTGAATCAATTTTTTTTTGTTTATTGCCGGTTACATCTTTGAAAAGTTTCCTCATGTCTTCCAAACCGAAGGGAAATCACATTCGTTGTAATAGCCTAATTTCACGCACCATCATCACAAAATTGACCACTTTTTATAAAGTGCCTATGAAAAGAGAAAACTTATCCGTGAAAGACCTCAAAGTGGCATTATTGCTCATGCCCTTGAATGTTTTGCAGCTTTCGAAGGATCGAAGCGAGATGACAGAAACAAAACAAAACAAAATTTATCTAATCATATTGCTGCTAACATAAACTTTATTGATCTCAATAGATTACAAATGCAGATTCAGAACTCAACAGAGTTCTTCTCATATCTGCTAAGAGATCACTACATCATGATGTTTCTCATAGCTCCAAGAAGATTTGGAGGATAGTAGTGAAGATAAGGATGGGATAAGCTCTCCATAATGAAAGTATGTCATATTAATTGCTATGCAGATACATCTTGTTCCATTACATGTGATTACATTCATTTGGGTAGTTGGAATTACTCTTTCCAACAGCTTTGATATTTCGTTGCTCTGCCTTTCAAACCACTTGATAAGGATAGGATAAACTCTCCATAATGAAAGTCTGTCATATTAATTGCTATGCAGATGCATCCTGTTCCATTACATGTGATTACATTCATTTGGGTAGTTGGAATTACTCTTTCCAACAGCTTTGATGTTTCGTTGCTCTGCCTTTCAAACCACTTGATAAGGATAGGATTAACTCTCCATAATGAAAGTTTGTCATATTAATTGCTATGCAGCTACATCCTATTCCATTACATGTGATTGCATTTATTTGGATAGTTGGGATTACTCCTTCCAACAGCTTTAATGTTTCGTTGCTCTGCCTTTCAGACCACTTCTTTGCATTACCAAAATTTCTAAGTTCCCTATTGCAGGTTTGTATCTTGTTGATCAGTATCCTTGCAAGCCCGATCCTTTCTCCAAATTATTTATCCTTTGCTTGTACCATGGGCAACTGCCTCACAAAGTGCAAGAGCTGCTTCACAGAGCTCCCGCAGGAGAACCGAGCAGCAGCCTCGTCCTCAGCAAAGCTTCCAGGGGAGAGCCCAGCAGCCGCCTCGTCCTCAGCAAAGCTTCCAGGAGAGAATCCAGGAGCAGCCCTGTTCTCAGCAAAGCTTCCGGGAGAGAACCCGCCACCAGCCTCATCCTCAACAAAGCTTCCAGAGGAGCTGCAGGAGTGCATTGGCCTCTTTAAGGAAATCAAAGTTACAGGCAACATTGATGAATTAATCCATATGATCCACCAACTCCTCCAAAGGATAAAGGTCAGTATACACCCCACCATTCAAAAGCTTGGAATGTAACTCTGCTTTCATTTGTCCTACAGGAATAATCGAGTCTCTAACCTTTATTTACTTCTACCCTGTTGCAGTCTGAGCAACAAAATAACCTTGAAAATGCCACCACAAGCTCTCAACTAACCCAGGAAAGAGAAGAAAAAAGTGACATATGGACGAATATTACTGATAAAGGTTCCCAATTCCTGGAGTGTTTAAATAAGTTTGGGTCCTATGTAAGTTCTTTTAGATCAAACTAATTAACTTCTAATTTTTTTAGATCGTTTTCCAGGTGTGTTTTATTTTTCCATCTGTCATGTGCGCTTCTTTGTCTTTAGACTGAGGGCTTACCATTTAGAATTTATTTCATTACAGGAAGGGTTGCATCAAGGGATAAAAGTTGCCGCAGAAACACTCCAACAAGTAGGTCAAATAAATTCGGCCGTGGCAGGATTATCCACAATCGCATTTGTGCTATCTAAATATGAAAAAATGCGAGATAATCAACCTGAATGTTTACAAGTGTAGGGAGATTTGATTGATCTTGCTGGGCATCTTCAAAGTTTGAAGAAAATGATTCCAGAGGAGGAGGAAAAATTCATGAAAGCCATTGAGTTGATTGTTGAAGGCTCAATAACCTGCCTCTATCAATTAAAGGATAACATGCTTTTAAGGTTAGAACAATTATATGATGGGGTCAGGGATACTAATCATTTATAGATAACTATTTTTTGTGTTGTAGGTTTATCAAATGCTTTCAGTTTAGAATAATTATATGATGGGGTCAGGAATACTAATCATTTATAGATATTTAACTATTTTTCGTGTTGTAGGTTTATCAAATCTTCGGTCAACTCTGAAAACTTGATGAATCTTCATAAAAGAATAAATGAGTTGTATCCAAATCTTGTGTTGACTGGTATCATGAACATGAGGAAGGACATAACCACTTACCTTCCTATAACAGAGCCTGTCTATCCGGAGAAAGCAGGTAAGTTTGTGAGTTAAACAAGTATTTCTACTCCAGATTTTCTAATTTCATAATTGCATTTATGTATCTACTTCAACTAGGTGGTTTATTTTTTGGTGGTTAGGCTTATGAAGTAACTACAAACTTGATTTGACTTGTAAAGTTATTTATCAGTCACTTTCATTCGCTTTACATGAGTATTTAATATGCTTTTCCATAAAGATTAGATCTTGCAACCCTATTTCTATAGGTTAAGATAGCTCCTACTCACTTGGTGAAAATAAGCTTTCCCTTGCCTTATTTGGTGAGAACTTCTGGGTTAGAAAATTAGACATATTTCTAAAAGCTAAACTAGGGAGAACAATTTGGAGAACAAAAAAATTCTTTCAACTTGTTTTAGTTTTATATAATATTCAGGTTATTGAAATAATCATATTACTAAAAGAAGTATTTATCATTTTTCAATAATTTATTAAATTGACAAAAGTGAGATTAGGCCCAATGAACTCTCTAGGACCAAGGTACAATTAAAAATAATTTCATTTTTGTACGGGATTAATATATGTTAGTGCATGGTCTAAATGAGGCCTATTTTACAAAAGGAGCATGCCACAACTTACAATAAGTGACAAGCTACAAATCTAACATGTGGACATGTTCAAGGCCCCTTAAAATTGAATAGTTAGAGGATTATGATTGGAAATTGGATCTATGGTCAACACAAAACACTTGTAATAAGGAAGAAAATATACAAAAAAAAATAAAAAAATTAAGGAAAATATTTTAAAGTGATGCAAGATTACATGGCCCTTTACATGCTCCTACATCAAACACCTTAAGAAATAAAATTATAAAGTGGGGAGGATTGCTTCAGCTACCCAAGTCAATCTACTTCTTCTTTAGGAATCCATGTGCCCTCTGCTTAGCCCTTCCCCTTCCATCAAATTGAATATTTATCATACTCTTTTCTTTTGGTTCTTTTTCGTCCACACATAGTGAGGATTAGATTCATCAATATTTATCAAGATATCTTAAGAGATACGAAGATGAATAAGAATGATTTCCACAACTACTATCATTCAATCTCTAAAAGGGACTATATTTCTAATACAAAATTTATTCAATAAGTTAAATTAAGATCATTTCAAGGCTTTTATTGTTAGGACATGTAGTATCAACTATTTCTTTTTAGTTAATTAATTTTGTATTAATCTTTATTACTAAAATCATTCAACACATATGCTTTGTGATTCATCTCCTTTTCATAGTAGGTTTATCCCACATACATGGAAAGTAGTAGTTCTCTTGGGTACACTAATTTTAAATAGATGGTTTTGATATAGGGCAATCACATGATGATGTGTCCCACTTGTGGGACATCAAGTGAGTTTTTCCTAAACATATTTTTTAGAAAAGTAATGATTAAGCACAAAAGGATTTTATTTAAGGGTACTTTATTGAAGGGGGTAAAAATCCCTTGGATGTAACCCCTGTTGTTATTAAAGAAAGGTAAACTACAAATTTTACCCCTCCAAAGAATATGAAAATATGATGTATTAATGCACAATTGGATTTTGTTGGACTATGTGAGACATTGAGAGGAGGGGGGTGAATTAGTGTCTATACAAATTAATTCAGTTTGCTGACATTTAAAAATCCTTTTTAAACCCTTTGAGAACAATAAGACTTATGTTTCAAGAGCTAACATGTGCACCAATCTAAATTGTTGATTCTTAATCACATAAATGTAAGTGAAAAAATTTACAACTATGAAATAGTAAGATCACAAATGAAACGAAATAAAGAACCATAATACAGTGAATTTCCTAAGTTGAAAACCCTCTTAGGGTAGAAAAACCACTCGTAAAATCACCTCACTTGGCTTAATGAACCTCCCTGGTTACAGAATGCCTCACTGGAAAAAATGGCCTCACTAACCAAAGAACCTCATTGGTTACAAGAATGTCTCACTAACAATGATCATTCTGTCTCACCGACTTGATCATTTTAACTTCACTATACATTTCTGAAAAGAGAATAGTTCAACTATAGAGGATCAGTCTGTTTCTCTACAAATCATATTTTACCTCCAATCTAATACACTTAATATCTTAAAGATTCATTTTTTTGGAATCTTTAAAATACAAAATATATTAGTGATACAATCCATTTTGCATCATGTTTGCAAAACTTCAATTGTAGAAAAATAGGTTAAACTTTCAATATCATAACCCTTATGTAAAACCTCCAAACTCACAACAATGTTAAGACACTATTAAATATCCAACATAGATGTTATTGAATGCTACCACCTGGTTAAGCTTATAACCAACAAGAAAACCATATTCAAACTATACCAAACTACATCATGTCAAGTCACTAATGTGACACCACCTTCTAACTATCTTTTTAACATAGCATTTATAATGTTCATTGTATTTGAATTGAAAACAAACTACCATCTTCATAACTGATTTGTATTTCCTTAGCAAATAATAAAATGTACAACTGTGCCTTTGTTCCAATTCCTTTGACAAATAGAAGGGTATCAAACATAGGATTTTGACATAAGATTTTCATGTTCAACAAAGAATGCTAACCCCTGAACTAGGATTTTGAAACAACAAGATAGTTATTCAACTTGAACAAAAAAGGTATACAATATTAAAGCCCTTAACAAATTTCCAATAAGTCAAATAAACTTCAAGCACAATAAAGTCTAAACCTCAAGGAAAATACAACCTCAAATGAGGGTTACAAACAATTACAAATTTCTTCTTCTCAGAACTCGACTAGGGTTTAGAAACAAAAACATTAACAATTTTCACAAAAGCTTAACTAGTTTCAATTGAAACACAAAACAAGCAAAGTTCTTTTCCACCAAACAGAATCCCTAAGACAACAACAGAGAAAACTAAAACAACAAGAAATAATTAGTTTTGAAAATGAAGAACCAAGAAATTATGGAATGATTACACTTGTTTTTGCCCTTAGTTGAACAAAAAAGGTATACAATAGTAAAGCCCTGAACAAAGTTCCAATAAGTCAAATAAACTTCAAGCACAATAAAGTCTAAACCTCAAGGAAAATACAACCTCGAACTAGGGTTACAAACAATTACAAATTTCTTCTTCTCAGAACTTGACTAGGGTTTAGAAACAAAAACATTAACAACTTTCATAGAAGCTTAACTAGTTTCAATTGAAACACAAAACAAGCAAAGTTCTTTTCCACCAAACAAAATCCCTAAGACAACAACAGAGAAAACTAAAACAACAAGAAATAATTAGTTTTGAAAACAAAGAACCAAGAAATTATGGAATGATTACACTTGTTTTTTCCCTTAGTTTTACACTATTCCTGTTATGTTTCAGTCTGAGCACAACTCCATCAACATTCCTCTTCAAACTGTCAAAACCACTTGTGCCCTAGCCCTTTGAAAATAGGGTTTCATTTAAAATGAGTTTCCAGAAAATGAAGTTGCTTAGCAAAAATAAGCTTCGATTACTTTGGTATTCCATAAACATCTTAAGCTTGACAATACACCTTCATACAAGAGTGTCAACCCTAATTGAAAGGTATTATGTTGGGATGTAATTTCATGTTGACAAATAAAACTAATACACAAAGTCACATTTTCCATGTTATATACAAGTCACTTGGCTTATGAACCAAAAGTCAAACATCTTATGCATAAAAATCCATCTTAACCACATCTTACCATTTGAAGACTAATAAACCTTATAGGAAATAAACATGTAATGACTCATATAAGTAAGATATTAACAACCTGTTAATTAAGACATTGATAAGTTATTAAACACTTATTATTGATAACAACATAAGACATCAATGCCTATTCCAAAATAAGATATACTAGTCATCACATAATAGAGATAAAAGTAAAGATGCTCATTGTACTCTAAATATTTGTTCATGCCCAGATAACATATTAATCACTATCCAACAAGCTATATGTATTGTAATGACCTTCAAAATCTTGTATGCCCAACCAGGAAACCATCAATGAAGTGTGATAAACATGATTTTACCTCAACCGAAATACCAAACCAATATCATTGTGATGTGAACCAACCAAGTATGCTAGGCGGAGATGCAATCAAGAACAACATCCAATGCCAAATGCAAGTTGCCTTTTTGGCATCAATGACAAAACCCTATGCCAAGGATCAACACATTTGTCCATTATCAAATTATATAGAAGCACATAGAAATCAACAACTCATGATAAATAAACACATGACACCAAGTGAATGTGGATAAATTCTCACAAGAAAAAACTCTACCATTAAAGAGAGATACAAATATCTATTAATCTTCAACACAAGAGTACATATGTAACAAATTTCTTTCTTTAATTCAATAGCCTTTTGGAAACTTCTTTTGTACTTGTGGAATCTTTATAAAACACTAAACTTTGAAAGGAAAATCTACAATAATGATAAACATTTCTACATAACCCCTAGAGAGATAAATATGCAAAAAAGTACTTAGAATCCACCATACAAAAGAATAGAAAAATATACCATCAAGATAACACATGATATACTCTAGGAAAACCCTCATGGAAAAATATTATATAACCTCCAAAAACTCCATAATCAATGTATTATCCAAAAAAGAAATTTATAATGCACTTATAGAGCCTCCATCAATATTTCTAAAACACCAAGCTCCTCAAATGCATCCTCCATGTGTCCAAGCATAATGGGAAACCACGCATGTCCTAATATTAAATATAGTTTTAATGTGTAACCCATACATTAAATATTTATCCTAATGTTACACACAACATATAAAATTTCCTAGAATGTCTAACTCATTTGATACACACATCAAAAATTCCATACTTGCATCATAAATAAATATTTTATGTTATAAACATTATGTAATGTGCATAACACACCTTTTCCTAACAAACCTCTATCTCAAAAATGAATAAATATGAGAAAAAATACATGAAACAATGAAATGGTAATTAAGAAATCGTGAGATAAAACTAGTGAAAAAAGGTGTCATTCAAATCCCTAGTGAAAAAATCCCACCAAAATCCCAAGATGTGTATGTATGCTAAAAATAACATATTTTTACACCTACCATAAGTTAGTCATAATGTGCACACTCACTAACTTGGGCACTCAATTTTAACTCCATTCTCTCTATTCAAAGGTGCCTTATGGAACATCATAACAAGGGTCATAAGTTAGTCAACAAGTGTAACTCCCTCTTACAATTTAGAGGGAGATATCTAGCATGGCAACTTGGAGACTAAAAATTGTGTGTTCCGATTATGATGGGAATAAAGTTATCGATTAGTAATTCTCTAAAATATTCTAGTGAGATAGAGGATATGAGAAAATTTCATAATTTTAGTGTTGTTGATAGTTTGATGGCTGTTATGGTCTGTGCTTAGGACTAGAAATTTCCTAACAAGTGGGATTCCTTAGCCAATTTATGACTACTATTAGATAGGTAGATTAGGATGTAGAGGGTCTTCAAATATTTGTAAAGTACTTCAAAGTATTCTCTATATTATCATGTTTATCTTACACGGACCCAATATTTAATATGAGTTCATAGATATGTAGATTCTAATAAGAATTTGGTGATATTTATAGTAGAATATTCACAAGTGGATATATTTTATTAATGTTTAGTGGTGCCATTAGTTGGATGAGTAAGCAACACATTATTTTTTCTACTATAGAAGTAGAGTATATGTAAATTACACATGCTTGTAAATAAATTATTTAAGATAATATGTTCTAATATTGGTCTAGATGAAAGGACTATTATAATTCTATGTGATAGTTAGAGTGCCATATGCCTAGAAAAGAACTCAAATTTCCATGTGTGGACAAAGCATATTAATGTCTAGTACCTTTTTTTTATGACATGGCGGAGAATGGGAGGATGATGTTGGAGAAGGTTGACACTTTAATTAGTGCTTTAAATTATTTGACAAGGCCTATGAGTACATAAAATTTCAAATGGTGTAGTGAATCTATGGGCCTCTTGGCCCCCAGTAGTTATATTTTTGTGTTGGTAAGTTTCCCCATTGCTCTTGTAAGGTGTTTGACAAGTGGGATAATGTTAAAAAAAATGTGTCTCAATGTTGAACTCCTAATGTTTATTTAAAAAAATTGTATATATTTTCTATATAATATTCTAGTGATTTTTCCTTCTTGTGGAGAGTTGTTGTCCCTCTTGGAGGCTTATTGCATATTTTCTTTCAATGAGTTTTGTCTTCTCACAAGAAGGTAGGTGTCTCACTTTGAGGTGGCTTGGTTTGGTGATGTATTGACATCTTGTAGTGTGTGTAAGGTCATCATGAAGGGAGTTACATACAATACACTATATGAGGTGTAAGAGCAAATAAGATGAAGGTTACAATATAAAATTGATCATAATTAAGATAGGTTTGTACGCTTCCCATGGATTATCTTTGAGTCAGTTGAATGAGAACTAATTAGGACTCCCATGGTCAAATATGAAAAATATGACAGTTGTAAGATGTCTCAAGAATATGCTAAAAATAGCAAAGAGGACCAAGACCAAGAAGATGACATTACAATTTGCACCCAAGTTTGGAAGCCATATTTCTTCTATTTTTTCTTCATGGTTTCCCTAAACCTTTGTGGTTTCTAATTTAAACTATTGTCAATTTATTTGATGCTCGAAGTTATAGTTTGTATGGTTGATTTTTAGGTATTGTTATGTTACCATAATTACTACAAATTTACATGTTAGTGACACTACTATATATATTTTATTTGCAAGTGTATTGTATTTACCATTTGATTTACTAAATAATACATTGGGTTCCTTTGGAGTGCGGGGTTTTATTCTAAAATATTTTTTCCCACATACACTTATGTTTGTATATTATTTTTTTATGTTCATATGTGTTTCTACTTTTGTAGTTATGAAAATTAAATTATTTTGGAGTGCACTATTTGTTCATTCTAAGGTGGCATTTGATAGTTTGTATTTCTTTTTCCTTTTCATTGTCAAATTAGGCTAGACCCATTTCTTTCAAAATCTTCTCACTTCTACCATCTTCTTCCGACTTCTACTAGATATTTTTGACCATTTCAATTAATTGATATTGATTTGATTTGGTGTATTCCATCCTATGTTTAGAATTCACCCTACCATCTATAATTAATATTGATTGTGAGCCACCACCTAATATTTATTATGACTGGCTAAGGTTTATTCTTCACTAGATCACACAAGTCATCTTCTATTAGAACCAATAGATGGCACATGCATAAAGAGGAATTTATTATACTTCTAACTACTTGTGGCTAATATTTCTAATTGCTTATTTGTTTTGTCTCTCACATTTTGATCTAGTATCAATTGAAGATCATCCTTGATAGATGTTGAGGCTCCTATGACATGTGTTCCCTCTCCATCATTATCCATTATTTTATAAACATTTTCAAGTTTCTTTATTTGAGTTTACACACTTGGCTTCCTAAAATTGTGTATACAAGGGGAAAAATTTATTGTAAATATATTTTGGATTTCTAATATTGAATCAAATTTCATATTTTTATATTAAAGAGTTTATTGATCATGGTTTGTTAGCTTTTAGTAATGTTAATGTATTTTAGAATTTTGAGTTCTTTAATACTTGTCTTAGATATCGCCTCTTAATTTGATACGTCAATGTGTGTGTGTTTTTCTACTTATGCCCCCAAGTTGAAGTAGATTACTTATATGAAATGAATGCTCACTAGTCATAGATGTCACTTAATATTATTCAATAGAAAATAGATCTATGTAGTATAAGTTGAGGTAGCCTTGCCATAGACATTTTTTTTTTATGTGGAGAGTTGGTTGTGTGTTAAATAGATAAAATTAATAATCCAACCTTATTCGGTGCTCCTTTTCCATCCTTTTTATTTATTTCTCTAATACTATCTTTCTTTGAATCCTTACCCTCCTATCCATTTTCCCTTAACAAGTCAAACAAGGTAGTCTATATTCTAGAGTAGTTTCTATGTTCTACAATGTTTGTACTATAACATGTCATTTAGTAAGGGATATCACCTACAAGACTATATTCATTCCTCTCCATGATATCTGCCTTGCCTACTTTTGTTAATTGTAGCAACACAAAACAAAGGTACAAGATGTATAATAGAACAATAATGATAAAAAATAATTTAATTAGATAAAATTATAAATGAAATGATATTATTATCATAAAGTTCATTAATAAATCACTAAAAATAGAGGCTTCTATATATTGAAAGATAAAAACATATCAAATCTGAAGATTAAGGGGTGTGGTATTTCCTCTCTAGATATTTAATATTTTTTAGTAATATATGAACCATAGGAAATAGGGTTCCACCTTTTAGGAGATGGAACTAGGGAGTTCCTATTCCACTCTTAGTTCGTTCAAGGAAACTTGAGATATCTCAACCTAATGATCTATATAGGAAAAGAGATTGCTACAAGGTCTCCTTAGGTGTGATTAAAAGGGAGTTCACCACTAAACAAATACTTAGAAAGAAGGAAATGAAAGCAATATGAAAACCTAACTATGTGACCTAGAAAATGAAACTTATAATCAAAATAATAAACCAAGGATAAACAAAGAAGCACCTGGAAGATTGGAGAGATCAACAACAAGGTCTGCAACCCTGAAATTATGACTTTTTATGCTCATTAGGATTGATATGCCAAGCTGGGTGATTTAGTCCTAATTAGGGTTTTTGGGATGAATCTAGAATCTACTACTAGCAAACTAGGATCTACATAAAACTGTTGAAAGGGTGTATACTGCGACTCATATGTCAAGGTGGTGATTTAGTCCTAGTATTGGGGTTTGCTTGAAATTTTTGTAGCCTTGAGTGATCTTTTGTAGCTTTTGTCTTGTCTGATCTTCGAGTTTGAAAGGTTTGAATTTTGGCTTGTAGGCGTGTTTCCATGAATATGACAACTTCTTAACAACTTGAAAACTTTTTCCAATCTTGCAACTTTGTCTTTAAAGGATCTTCAAACTCCAAATCACCTAGACTTGCAATCACACATGAAGAGCGAAAAATGTTGTTGTATTAGGGAATGGGGGTCTGCCTTGGTCAAACCTTGTTTTGGTAATGAAACCTTAATGATAAATGAAGCATGAATGAAATGAAACATGAAATATAAGATGAAACAATAGAACCTTGTTTGAAACCTTGTAGATCTACAAACAAGCATGAAGTGGCCTCAATGGATGTAGATCTTGATCATGATTCTTGATGAAAGATAATACATTTGAATACTTGAATTGATCTTGAACAATACATCACAAGATTAGCTCAAAAACACATGCATGATGTATCAAGCCTTTGACATGATGATGGATCTTGATCCCTGCAATAGTCTTCTAGAAATATACCCTTGAAATCCTTCTTGAATGCTCTATTACTCTTGTGAAATCTTAGGATGCTCGACTCAAAATTGCTAGTTGAAACTAAGTAAAATAGCCTTATATTTATACTTGGTTATGCCAAATTTACCAAAATTACAACACTACAAGTTGGCATCAAATCTAAGAGAATAAAATCCTACCAAGAATTGATTTCAAAATAGTTCCAAGCTAAAGTGGTACTCATATGCCAATTGGGGCATATGAGTCCCACTAGCCTAAGCTTGGGACACAAATTTCAAGAAATGTTAAGTTCAATGCAATATTTTTTTATCAAGCCCCGAAACCTAGGTGGGACCCATATGCCCAAGGTGGTGTATGAGTTTTAGATCGTCAATCTAGAACACATAACCCAAAAACATGAATTATTATTTTTCATTTAACAAATGTCGAGATTATCCTTAGAGAAATGCATTAAATAAGGCTTGTGGATGTAAAATAGGACCAAATAAGGCATAAAGAAGCCCAATTTTAGCAAGGAGGGCCCAAACAAGTGTGAAAATGTAATAGGATACATTTTTCTACACTATATTTATCCCCACCTTAGTGAGAGGAGGAACTTGCTTTAAAGTCACACTAAAGTAGACAAATTCACATCAAGAGGGGTCCAAGTATACCCATGCAGCTGGTATAGGATGACAAAGATCAAGTTGGTGGCCAAGCCCCCAAGATCCTAGATCCTAGGTCAAACCAACATAAGCACAAGGGGACACACATAATATGTATGATATGCAACATTAAGATACACAAACATACAATGTCAAAGACTTAAAGAAAGAAAAAAGAAAAATAAAACAAAATAAAAACCAAATAAAAAAGGGACGCTGGATCAAGCCTCGATTGTTTGTGCAACACGATGTGGATGAAATCTTAGTTGTTTGTCCAAAACTGTTTACAAGTGGAACATGATGTCCACTATGCAAACCAAATGCATGCTCACAAGGGCTAGTGGAACCTCAAGCTATCCACTAGGTGATCCCCCAGAGACACATATGCACACGGTCAGTATGCGCTCACATAGACAAGCAAACATGACTATGGGAAAGTCACGCTTAAGTTCGACTCCCATACGCTAACCATACCAAAGTTGTACCTCCTCAAAACTTTTATAAGGTGCCACAAAATACAAACAACATGATTCATGAGGCAATCAAAACTTCGTATGATAACACTCATGAACAAACGAGATAGCTCTATAGGGAAGCAAAGTGTGTTATGCAAGGTGGTCATATAATAGTTATTGTAAATGAAAAGTAGTGTAAGGTATGCTCAAAGGAGTTTTTCTTTGTTCATATAAGGTCTCAACCTAGGGAACATCATGCCTAATGTCTCCAAGAGAGGACCAATCGAAGAATAAAATATTCACAATCTAGGGGATGCAATGTGTTGCATCAAACCACTAAGAGGAATATAATATGCTAAGAGAGATCATTCTCTCGAAGGACATCACACCCAATGTGACTAGAAAGACACAATGCATGAAGAAGACTACACAATGAAACATGAGGTACAAAAGAATAATGCTAATGTATACCCCCACTTTAAAGAAATTACTAAACAATGTTGTGAGCAATTACTTTAAACTAGGAAAAGTTTACTCCTAAGACATGAGAGCTTCCTCGGAAGGCCCTATGCCAAGTCATATGTTCCTGAGTGAAACTACATCATGAATAAAGGGTTTCCCCCAAAATGAAATATTAAAGATAACTCAGTACATCGCATGAGAGTCAACTTAAAGCATGTCATCCACTTCCCAAGCTTGCTCTTATTTATACAGGGAAATCAGTCAACTAGCTAAAAGAGACAATGACAAGTGCTGAATATGAGGACAAGGCTACCTAACCCCTTGCCCTTACTTAGTGTAGGACAAGGGTGAGCCGAGAATGGATGATGATATGCTGCTCCTTGCAAAAAGGAAATTATTTGCAATGAGTGTAAAACATGCAATCAAAGTATACTATGATCCTACAACTATTACATGGAAAGGAGCACCAAATATTGTTATTTGATTATGATGAGTAAGCAATGTATCAACTTGATGCCAATCTAATGAGGTATCTATTAGTTTAGGATGAACCAAAGTTAAAGTTATCTTGGAAGAATATTTCGTAAGAGTGTTGTCATTAAGTGAAGGTCTTTTGATGATTTTGTTTCTTTCAAGGGAAATAACCAAGATCATTAGTTGTTCCTTGTGTGTTAGGCTCTATAGGGACATGGATACCTTGTTCTCTAGCACCATATCCTTTTCCACTATAACCAAGTTGTTTCATAAGTTCATAATCTTTTCCATAAAGAATTTTCATTTCTTTCAGGTTCAGAGGGTGTTCATAATCAACTTCATCAAAGGTTATCGTGTAATTTGGCTCTTCTTCTAAAGTGGTTGAGGTGGATGCTTTCAAATTTTGTGTTGACATTATCGTTGGTTATTTTTGCTTTTCAGACTCTTTTGTTATGATCTTGTATTCTCTCATGAATGTAGGTGTGAAATCCAAGGGACCTCAATCATCGTCCAATAACTTTGTGACTTCTTCAATATGATTTTTTTTTCTCTTACACAGGTTTCACTTGTGTAGTAATTGGTGTCAATGGATTTTCCCTACCTTTCACAATGTTCAAACAACTTTCTGGTTCAAGTTCTATTTTAATTTGGTACACTTTATTGTTATAGACATACTCCATGATACAATGAAGAGTTGAAGGCACCACACACATCTCATGAATCCAAGGTCTTCCTAAAAGAAGGTAGTATGAAAGATCATAAGGTATAACATGGATAGGAGTTTGT
This sequence comes from Sequoia sempervirens, assembly GCA_007258455.2. NCBI lineage: Eukaryota > Viridiplantae > Streptophyta > Pinopsida > Cupressales > Cupressaceae > Sequoia > Sequoia sempervirens. The sequence goes on from VDFB02083398.1 coordinate 43,865, forward strand.
AATGTGGCCTTTCCAATTGTAATAGGCAAAGTGATCACACCAAGCAGTTGCTTTCCTACATTGTCAAATCCTTGAATCGATAAGAAATCAAGTTCAATTCTTGATTTATCCACACCAAGTCTATCCAAAGTGGTTACACTACAAACATTAAGAGCTGAGCCATTGTCAAGAAGGGTTCACTTTATTCCTATTCTATTCAATTTAGCTATTATCATGAAGGCATCTTTTTATTTCTCACTTCCAAGGGAGGTAGCTCATGTTGATGAAAGGTAATGTCTATGTTAACTGTATTCATTCCTTGAATTAAAGCGGCTACATCACTTGGATTTGCACTAGAGGGAACCACAACTTGTTGTAAGGCTATTTGAAGCATATTACGATAACTAGGTGAAGTTTGAATTAGATCCCATAGGGATATATTTGTGGGAGTATTCTTAATTTTCTCAACAAGATCATACTCCTTATCACTATGTGAAGGAAAAAAAGGAGCACTAGGCAAGATAGGACTAGCTAGTTGGAGGGATGTTGGAGTTGTTTGTCTTGGTTGTAGATTGTTTCTAGTGTTATATGTATGAGTAACTATAATGTAACTTGACTACTACGACATATTATTCTTCGGTGGTTTGAGGATTAGGATAGGTTTGTTTTGAGTTTGTGGTTGTTGTGAGGGTGGATAAAGGATAAGTTCAGGCTTAGGATAGTACTTCAAGGGATATCTAATGTGCATAACCTCAAAAGATTTATCCTTATTTTCATGATCTTTTAGTGAAGGGGAATCTAATGTCACTCCATCATCTTCATCTAAGGAAGCCTCATCACTATTGTTTGAAAGACATGTGTCAATGTTCCTATTTTCTTCCATCATGATATCTTCCCTAGTAGGAGAGTTTTTAGGAGAGCTACAAACTAGATGTTCATGACATTCAATGTTTAGTTCTTCTGAAATAACTTTGTCACAAGTAGGGGACTCATCAATGGTTGGTTTTTCTTGTTTATCAATGATGGCATTCTCTTGTTCAATAATGTTTTTCCTAGGGGGGGAGACAAATAGGACTCTCATAACTCATTGATTTGATCTTGTAACACCAAAATATTTTCTTCTCAAATAGGAGAGTTATTAGGAGAAAAAAAAGTATGATTATCATTGTTATCTATGATTAAATTCTTTTATCCCATAATTTCTTCCAAAATAGAAAAGGTAGGGGAAGAAAAATATATAGCCTTTTGTCATGGATATTAAAGGTTTGATAATCTAATACCAACATATCCTCCTCACTTACAATTGCATCCTCTTTCACTAAGACCTTCTCACAAATGGGGAAGATGTTGGGAGATGAATGTAGACTAGTTGAAGTGGTTTTTAGGTAGGTTTCAATGGTATTTTCTTGTTGTGTTATGTGATTGTCATGATTACCTATGGTTGTGTTCTCTTGTTCAAGATTGTTTTGTCCAATAAGATAGGTAGGAGGAGAGAAACAACTAGGATTCTCAAAACTCTCATTGATTGGTTCTTCTAAGACCAAAATATCTTCACAAATATGAGAGATAGTGGGAGAAGAACAAATATGATTGTTATGATTGCCCAAGATTGTATTCTCTTTCACTAAGACTAGTATCACTCATAGGAGGGATGCTAGGAGAGGGATCAATGATGAACAAAAAGAGAGGGGAAAGGACTTCATATTCATATACACATAACAAAAAATTCTTATAGTACTCAACAAGATCTGAAAATAGAACATGAAGTATGATAATCTTAGATTTTTGCAATGAAAACATGATGTAATATAATTGTCCTACAAGTTTAAAATGCCATAGTGATAGAGCAAACATACAAAAGGATAATGCAATTTTCCGATTTAGAACATGATAATTGACTAATTATGTTATGTAACAATCTGAAACTGAAATGTTGTAAATGCAAATTTGAAATTAAGAAATGCAATCAATGAAGCAAATTAAGCTAGATTTAATGAAATGAATGAAATAGAAGATCAACAAATTGAAACAAAGATCCGACAACACCAAACAAAAGCACAAAAACAAAGTTCTTAATGCTATAAATTACAATTTAAGGTTTGATACAGGACTAAATTGCCTAGAAAATAGAACATGAAGTATGATAACCGTAGATTTTTGCAATGAAAACATGATGTAATGTAATTGTCCTACAAATTTAAAATGCCATAGTGATAGAGAAAACAAGCAAAAGGATAATGCAATTTTCAGATTTAGAACATGATAATTGACTAATTATGTTATGTAACAATCTGAAAATGAAATTTTGTAAATGCAAATTTGAAATTAAGAAATGCAATCAATGAAGAAAATTAAGCTAGATTTAATGAAATGAATGAAATAGAAGATTAACAAATTGAAACAAAGATCCGACAACACCAAACAAAAGCACAAAAAAAAAGTTATTAATGTTATAAATTATAGTTTAATGTCTGATACGAGACTAAATTTCCTAGAAAATAGAACATGAAGTATGATAATCACAAATTTTTGCAATGAAAACATGATGTAATATAATTGTCCTACAAATTTAAAATGCCATAGTCATAGAGAAAACAAGCAAAAGGATAATGCAATTTTCAGATTTAGAACATGATAATTAACTAATTATGTTATGTAACAATCTGAAAATGAAATGTTGTAAATGCAAATTTGAAATTAAGAAATGCAATCAATGAAGCAAATTAAGCTAGATTTAATGAAATGAATGAAATAGAAGATCAACAAATTGAAATAAAGATCTAACAATAGAAAAAAAATCACAAAAACAAAGTTCTTAATGCTATAAAATATAGTTTTAGGTTTGATACGGGACTAAATTTTCCAGATAAGTAAATGAGGTATGAGGTAGGGTTTTTGATAGGTTCAAATACTAAAAAATAGTCAACACAAAATTCTCAAAAATCAGGAGCAAAGAACTACACTAGGACTAAATCACCCAAACAGGCGAATGAGTCCCAGATGAGGGTTTTGCACTAAATTCAACAAATTTTAAGTTGATTATAAGGTTTGTAACTTATATGTTGACTTGATTTTTGCAATTACAATTTTCTAGTGAAATTCAATGATGCAAGATGCAAAAATGCAACCTATATGCACTTTTCACTATTGCAAGATCTAGAAACCCTAAATGCAAATTATCAAATGCAAGATCTAATGTAAAGTTAATGTAAGCTAAATCTAGGACTTTAATGCACTCCAAATCAGAAATAAAGGGTTAAAAATTCAAGTTCACCAAAATGAACCATTGGAAATATGGTTCCACCTTTTAGGAGACGGGACTAGGGGGTACTTATTTCACTCTTAGTTCATTCAAAGAAACATGAGAGATCTCAACCTAATTATCCAATTAGGAAAAGAGATTGCTACAAGGTCTCCTTAGGTGTGATTAAAAGGGTGTTCACCACTAAGCAAATTCTTAGAAAGAAGGAAATGGAAGCAATATGTAAATCTAACTATGTGAACTAGAAAATGAAACTTATAATTAGAATAATAAAATAAGGATAAACAGAGAAGCACCTAGAAGACTGGAGAGATAAATAACAAGGTCTGCAACCTAAAATTCTAAATTCTTATGCTCATTGGGACTGATATGCCAGGTTGGGAAATTTATTCCTAGGTAGGGTTTCTAGGCTAAATTTGGAATTTGTTTCTTACAAACCATGATCTATAGAAAACTACTGAAAAGGTGTATACAAGGACTCATACACCCAAGGTGGTGATTTAGTCCCAATATTAGTGTTTGACTAAAAAATTTGTAGCCTCAAGTGATCTTTTGTAGCTTTCATCTTGTTGGATTTTCCAGTTTGAAAGTGGTGAAGGAGCACCTGGGAAAATTGGGTTTCCCTGGAGTCTTGAAGGAAGTTTAAATTTTGTTATTTTGAGGTCATGTTGACCATCTAGCTAGGTTTTGTTGTTTTGAATAAAACTTGATCTATCTGTGATCAATGGATTGAGAGGTGGCAATCATGAATGGGTTTTGAAGCCCCAACTTGTCATCATTCAAGTGCTTGAAAACACATTGGGTTTTATAGATTGCATCATTAGGTCATCTATGAGCTCGACCCAAGCTCCTAAATGGTTTTCGAAGCCTATTTAAGGGCAGGCTCAACCCTGAGGCAGGGTTAGAAGCATTATTATTGAGTAACCTATTTGAAGATTGGAGAAATCAGCATTGAAAAGACAGTTTTTCTATATTTTTGTGTTGAAACTGAACTTTAATGGCATGACTCTACTGTTTTTCTATGTGTAGTATGTAGTGTTAGTCTTATACAATCTTGGTGTGCTTTTCTTTTTGATTTTGTAGATTGTTTTCAACTTGTATTTGTAAATACTTTGGGTTCCTGTGTTTTCTGGCCTGAAACAGGCAATGTTGAATAAATGGAGGCTTAGAGCACCGTCCCACCGTACAAATTGTACGGCCTTTTGGGAAATGTGCCCTACCTCCATGCTTGTAAATATGGTAGGTGTTAGGTTTTTTTTGGTTGTAGGAGCTATGAGAAAAGCCTTGCCCTAGGTGAGACAGTGAAGAGCCCGGCTAGGAAAGGCTACAAAACAACAAGGATAATTTGTAGAGGAATAAAGTTTTTTGAGAAATTATTTCTTGTGAATTTAGGAAAAGGTCCTGACTATGCATGGTGATCAGGAAGAGGCTTTGTCAATCCATTTGATAGGAGAGTTTTCTGATAGTCTTAAAACAACTTTTAAAACCTTTGAAACCCTAGCTTGTTGTCCATTTTCAAGACTAAGCACTATACGGACAGTTAGGGCTTGAGACTTTTAAAATCTTATGGTGATGATCAAATGAATCAATAGTCTTGAAGAGAGTTTGGGTGGTTATTTAGAAATTTGTGAATAATCATCAGTTTTCTTGAAGTTGGAGGCCTAATTGGCTCAAGGGCTACTAGCCTTCCAAACCTATGGAGTAGGTTTCATGCAAGCGTTGGTAAGATGGAGTCTAATTGAAGTTTCAGTAACCCTAGGAGGTTGTTTTGAAGCTATTGAAAGCAAACCCACACCCCTACAAGATCCCCTTTAAGTGTTGTGGGAAGATTAGTCTTTAGGGTATTAAAGGCTAAGAAGGAGTGAAGCATTGAACCAAGAATTGGTTTGGTTGTTTAAAATTTGTCAAGATAGTGAGGTTGGCCAGGAAAACCAGGGGAACCTAGACAAGGTGGAGTTCCTATAGGTTAAGGTGGGCAGCAAATACACCAAGGAGGTCTATGACTAGGCCTAGTGCAGGAATCTGTGATTGATTCCTCCAGTCTCCCTATCAGATTGGTATCAGAGAAAGCAAAAGATTTGGGAAGCAACTTATATGTCAGAAGTTGAGTCAAGTGAAACTCCCACCATGGTGACAAATGCACAATTAGCCAAGATGGTTGAAGGACAAGAGGAGGACAACAAGTTAAAAGAAAGAATAAAGCAACTTGAGAGAGCATTGAACAATGTGAGGTTGGAAGGAAAGGTACCAAAGGAAGAAGAGGTTGCAGAGGAAGACAAGGTCCCTGCACCTGACCTTGTTTTGGAGGAGGAGCCTTTCTTGAAGGCATTAAAAGCCTTGAGTGGAAAAGGACTTGAGGGCATACCACTGTTTAGTGGAAAAATGGATCCTGATTTGGTGATGGATTGGATAGAAGGCATGGACAATCATTTTGAATGTGATGGAATCACTGAAGCACAGAAGGTGAAGGTTGCTAAATCAAGGTTGAGAGGATCAGCCTTGACATGGTGGAAGTTTGATCAGATTGAAAGGGAAAAAGAAGGCAAACAACCCATATCAACTTGGAAAGGAATGGTTGCTAAGGTAAAGGAAGCCTATATTCCAGATGATTATGAGATCCAACTTCACAAGAAGAGGCAAAGTTTAAGGCAGAAAGATCAGGAAGTAAATACTTATACTGAAGAGTTTCAAAAGCTTTGCTTGAGATCTAATGTAACAAAGGATGAGAGCCTCAAAGTGGCTAGATACCTGAATGGTTTGAAGTGGAACACCCAAGAAGAGATGGCTCTTTTGAGTCCTAAAATAGTACACCAATGTTATCAATTGGCTATCAAGATTGAGGAAAGGAACAAGAGGAAGCAAGACCAGTCTTCTAAGGGCAGAGGCAAAGGCAGAGATCAAAGAGGACAGCGTGGAGGTTACCAAGGTAGAGGCAATGATCAAAGAAACCAAGGAGAGTCAGAACTTGCTGAGCATGGAGGTGAAACATCTTCAAGAGGAGGATTCAACAAAGGAAGAGGACATCAAGGAGGTTCAAATAGAGGAAGAGGAGTAGGCAGGAGTAGTTCTTATTTTGCAAACATGAAGTGTTATCACTGCAGTCAACTAGGTCACCCTGCTTATAGGTGCCCAGAGAAAGCATCCTCTTCTAGCAATGAAAAGAGAGTGGCCTATGCACAAGAGGACACCATGAGTCCTAAAGAATCTGAGATAAGTCATATAGAGTCTGAGGTAGGAGAGAATCTGATGTTTAACAGAGTTTTGATCAGACAGCCAGTCAAAGAGGAACCTAAGCAAAGAAGAGCTCTTTTCAAAGTAAGATGTAAGATACTTGGTAAAGTATGCAAGGTCATAGTGGACTCAGGCTCAACAGACAATATAATCTCAGAGGAGGCAGTAGCAAAGCTAAAATTGGAGAAGGTACCCCATAATAATCCCTACAAGGTCACATGGCTGAATAAAGGGCAGAGTGTTTTGGTGAATGAGCAAGTAACAGTGGAATTTTCAATTGGAGGCTATAAAGACAAGCTAGTTTGTGATGTATTACCCATGGATGCATGCCATCTGCTACTGGGTAGACCATGGCAATATGATAGAAGTGTCATTTATGATGGGAAAGAGAACACCATCTCATTCAAGAAGGATGGAAGAACCTTCAAGCTGCAGTCATTGACAGAGGAAGATGAGGGACAGTCAAAGGTACCTAACATCATGTTGAGTAGTGGCAAGGAGTTCCTCAAGAACCTACACCAAGGGAATGAAGGGTATGTGGTTTTAATGCAATCTAAAAAAGAAGCCAAGGCTGAAAGGACAGTCTTACTAGAAGCAGTCCAAAGGTTACTTGATAAGTACAAGAGCATAGTGAGTGATGGTACACCTGCAACTTTACCTCCAAAGAGAGCAATAAGTCATCAAATTGACTTCATACCTGGAGCCTCATTACCACAGCATATAAGCTTACACCTGAGCAAAACCTAGAGGTAGCTAGGCAAGTGCAAGAATTATTGGATCAAGGATTGATTCAAAAGAGCATCAGCCCTTTTGTAGTACTAGTGGTTTTGGCAACCAAGAAAGGAGGTAAGTGGAGACTTTGTACTGATTCTAGAGCAATCAATAGGATCACCATTAGGTATAGGTTCCCAATTCCTAGAATAGAAGATTTAATGGATTGCCTTGGAGGAGCACAGTATTTCACTAAGTTGGACCTCAAGAGTGGCTACCATCATATCAGGATTAAGGATGGAGATGAGTGGAAGACAACTTTTAAGACAAATGATGGGTTATATGAGTGGAAAGTGATGCCATTTGGCCTCTCAAATTCCCCTAGCATGTTCATGAGACTAATGAATGAGGTGCTTAAGGATTTCATAGGGATCTTTGTAGTAGTCTATCTTGATGACATACTGATTTTTAGTAAGACAGCAGAAGAACACCTCAAGCATGTGGAGATGGTTCTTAAAAGGTTGCAAGAAGAAAAGTTGGCAATCAACCTTGAGAAGTGTGAGTTCTTCAAACAAGAGCTGGTGTATCTAGGTTTTGTAGTATCCAAAGGAACCTTGAAGATGGATCCAAGCAAGGTGGAAGCCATCCTAAACTGGCCTACACCAACCACATCAATAGAGGTAAGGAGTTTTCATGGTTTGGCTCAATTCTATAGGAAATTCATAAGGAATTTTAGTGGTATATGTGCACCAATCCTAGATACTATCAAAGGTGGTCTAAAAAAAAAGTTTAAGTGGACTCAAGAGGCTGATAAAGGGTTTGAAAAACTAAAACAAGAAGTGGCAACTCAACCAATTCTGTTATTGCCTAGTTTTGACAAGTTGTTCACAGTTGAGTGTGATGCAAGTGGAGTAGCAGTAGGAGGAGTACTTAGTCAAGAAGGTAGACCTGTGGCCTTCTTTAGTGAAAATCTCAATGAAGCCAAGAAAAAGTACTCTACCTATGATCTAGAATTATATGCTTTAGTGCAGTCCCTTAGGAAGTGGAGGCATTATTTGTTACCCAAAGAGTTTGTGGTCTTCACTGACAACCAGGCACTTAGTTACATCAACACCCAAGAGAAGTTAAGTAATAGGCATTTGAAATGGATGGAATACATCCAAGCTTTCACATTCACTATCAAGCACAAAAAGGGACAAATGAATAAGGTTGCAGATGCATTAAGCAAAAGGTTGCTGACAGTGTAGGAGATACAGCTGAAAAGCATTGGATTAGAGAGTTTCAAAGACCTCTATGGTGAAGATGAAGACTTCTCAAAAGCTTACAAGGTATGTTCTGATTTTGAGAATCATTTTCATAGCCAGTATTCTGAATATACATTGCAAAATGGACTGTTATTTAAGGGTAATCAGTTATGTGTGCCAAGAGGGTCAATGAGGGAAAATTTGATTCAAGAAAAGCATAATGGCAGTCTTAGTGGGAATTTTGGTATTAATAAAACTTTAGAGCTAGTTCAAAGGTTCTATTACTGGCCTAAGTTAGCAAGAGATGTCAGAAAATATGTGGAATAGTGTGTTGTATGTATGAAAGCTAAGGGAGGAGCTATCAATGCTGGTTTATATCAACCCTTGCCCATTCCTAATAGACCATGGGAGTGTGTGAGCATGGATTTTGTGGTAGGTCTTCCTAAGACCAAGACTAGTTTTGACAGTGTTTATGTTGTGGTAGACAGATTTAGTAAGATGATTCACTTTATTCGCTGCAAAACTACTCATGATGCAAGCTACATAGCACACCTTTTCTTCAAGGAGGTTGTAAGGATCCATGGCTTGCCTCTAAGCATTGTTTCTAACAGAGATGTGAAGTTCATGAGTCACTTTTGGAAGACTCTATGGAGTAGATTGGGTACAAATCTGTCATTTGGATTAGATTACCATCCTCAGAATGATGGTCAAACAGAGGTGGTTAACAGAGTGTTAGGTAATCTACTAAGGTGTCTAACCAAGGAGTATGGACAGACATGGGATATGGTGATTTCTCAAGCTGAATATGCCTATAATGACAGTGTCAATAGAACTATAGGGAAAAGTCCTATTGAGGTTGTGTATGGGATGCACCCAAGAGGCATTTGTGAACTTAGAGACCTTGGATCTATGGAGAATAGGAGTGGACATGCAGAGGAATTCACTCGAACAATGAAAGAGATTCATGAGCAGGTCAAGAAAACAGTTACAACAGCAACCCAAAAGTTGAAGGAAAAAGTGGATTTGTCAAGGAAATAAGTGCAGTTTCAAGTTGAGGACTATGTTATGGTCCACCTCAACAAATCCAGGTTGTAGAAGGGAGTGTCAACTAAGTTACAGATGAAAAGAGTGGGTCCATGCAAGGTGTTGGCCAAATATGGCAAGAATGCATATAAGGTGGAATTACCATCAGACTTGGGCATCTCTCCAGTTTTCAATGTTGCTGGTTTGATCAAGTACAAGGGACTAGTCAATGATGAGGATCATAACAGCAAGGAAATCTTCAAGGACATTAGTAATGTGACTTTTCCTCAACGAGACAAGCTTCAGGCAAAGAAGATCTTGCAGTCAAGAGTGCAGAAAGCTACAAGACATAAGGTGTACATGGAGCACCTTATCAAGTGGAAGAACAAGCCAGAATTGGAAGCCACTTGGATACAGGAAGATCAGTTCAAGAAACTTGGCATTGACCTGACATTGGTTCCTCCTTCCATTCCTTAGTGGTTTGTGCTAAGAGGGGGAGAATGGTGCAGGAGCACCTGGGAAACTTGGGTTTTCCTGGAGTCTTGAAGGAAGTTAAAATTTTGTTATTTTGAGGTCATGTTGACCATCTAGCTAGGTTTTGTTGTTTTGAATAAAACTTGATCTATCTATGATCAATTGATTGGGAGGTGGCAATCATGAATGGGTTTTGAAGCCCCAACTTGTCATCATTACCAATCTAGTCAAGTGCTTGAAAAAACATTGGGTTTTATAGATTGCATCATTAGGTCATCTATGAGCTCGACCCAAGCTCCTAAATGGTTTTGGAAGCCTATTTAAGGGAAGACTCGACCTTGAGGTAGGGTTAGAAGAATTATTATTGAGTGACCTATTTGAAGATTGGAGAAATCACCATTGAAAAGACAGTTTTTCTGTATTTTTGTGTTGAAGCTGAACTTTAATGGCGTGACTCTGTTGTTTTTCTATGTGTAGTATGTAGTGTTAGTCTTATACAATCTTGGTGTGCTTTTATTTTTTATTTTTTAGATTATTTTCAACTTGTATTTGTAAATACTTTAGGTTCCTATGTTTTCTAGCCTGAAACAGGCAGTGTTGAATAAATAGAGGCTTAGAGCACCTTCTCACCATACAAATTGTACGGCCTTTTGGGAAATGTGCCCTACCTCCATGCTTGTAAATATGGTAGGTGTTAGGTTTTTTTTGGTTGCAGGAGCTATGAGAAAAGCCTTTCCCTAGGCGAGACAATGAAGAGCTCGGCTAGGAAAGGCTACAGAACAAGAGGGATAATTTGCAGGGGAATAAAGCTTTTTGAGAAATTCTTTCTTGTGAATTTAGGAAAAGGTCCTGACTATGCATGGTGATCAGGAAGAGGCTTTTTCAATCCATTTGATAGGAGAGTTTTTTGACAGTCTTAAAACAGCTTTTAAAACCTTTGAAACCCTAGCTTGTTGTCCATTTTCAAGACTAAGCATTGTACGGACAGTTAGGGCTTGAGACTTTTAAAATCTTATGGTGATGATCAAATGAATCAATAGTCTTGAAGAGAGTTTGGGTGGTTATTTAGAAATTTGTGAATAATAATTAGTTTTCTTGAAGTTGGAGGCCTAATTGGCTCAAGGGCTACTAGCCTTCCAAACCTATGGAGTAGGTTTCATGCAAGTGTTGGTAAGATAGAGTCTAATTGAAGTTTCAGGAACCCTAGGAGGTTGTTTTGAAGCTATTGAAAGCAAACCCACACCCCTGCAAGATCCCCCTTAAGTTTTGTGGGAAGATTAGTCTTTAGGGTATTGAAGGCTAAGAAGGAATGAAGCATTGAACCAAGAATTGGTTTGGTTGTTTAAAATTTGTCAAGATAGTGAGGCTGGCTAGGAAAACCAGGGGAACCTAGACAAGGTGGAGTTCCTATAGGTTAAGGTGGAGCAACAAGTACACCAAGGAGGTCTATGAATAGGCCTAGTGGAGGAATCTATGATTGATTCCTCCAGTCTCCCTATTAGAAAGGTTTGAATTATAACCTATAGGTGAGTTTCTATGAAGACGACAACTTCTTGACAACTTGAAAACTTTTTCTATAAAGGATTTTCAAACTCCAAATCACCTAGACCCACAATCACACATGAAGAGGGAAAGATATTGTTGTGTTAGGGAATGGGGGTTTGCCTTGGTCAAACCCCATTTTGTAATCAAACCTTAATGGGAAATGAAGCATGAATGAAATGAAACATGAAACATAAGATGAAATAATAGAACCTTGTTTGAAACCTTATAGATATGCAAACAAGCATGAAGTGGCCTCAATGGCTGTAGATATTGATCATGATTCTGGATGAAAGATAATGCCTTTGAATACTTGAATTGATCTTGAACAATGCATCACAAAATTAGCTCAAAATCACATGCATGATGCATCAAGCCTTTGACATGATGATAGATCTTGATTGTTGTAATAATCTTCTATAGCTCTTGAAAGCCTTCTTGAATGCTCTTGAATTCTCTATAATGCTCTTGTGAAATTTAAGGATGTTTGACTCAAAATTACCAAGTGAAACTAAGTGAAATAGCCTTGTATTTATACTTATTTATGCCAAATTTCTTGAAATACAACACTACAACCTGACATTAGATCTAGAAGAATAAAATCTCACCAAGAATTGAATTCAAAATAGGTCCAAGCTAAAGTGAGACTCATACGCTAGTTGAGGCGTATGAGTCCTAGTAGCCTAAGCTTGGGACACAAATTTCATGAAATATTAAGTTCAATGCAGTATTCTGGATCAAGCCTTGAAATCTAGGTGGGGAGGTGGTGTATGAGTCTCAGATCACCAAATCTGGAACACATAACCCAAAAACATGAATTATTATTTGTCATTTAACAAATTTTGAGATTATCCTTAGACAAATGCATTAAATAAGGCTTGTGGATGCAAAATAGGACCAAATTAGGCATAAAGAAGCCCAATTTTAGCATGGAGGGCCCAAACAAGTGTGAAAATGTAAATGGATACATTTTTCTATACTACAAGGTAAAGTACAAAGTTGTGTCACACTTTTGGCTAACTTATCAACATAACTAAATTTTAGTATTTCTGACTACAAAATAATTTTGGTCAAAGATATGACCTAGTAAGATTAATTGTAGCTAAGTTGCATATTTCCACAACTTTTCCAACTAAAATTATAGGCTAAATGCATATGTGATACTACATTGAGGCCAATTTATCAAAAAAATGTGATTATTTGAAAAACTTGATGTTTCAACTCCTTCTCATGTAAGTAATATTTTTTCAAAATATAAAAATTACCCTTTTGTAGATCTATAAGTGTAGTTTTCAAAAATATATATTTGAATAATATAATTATTATTTATATTTTATTTATATTTTTTACTAAAAGTAGGTTATTAACATAAAATATTAGGTTGATTACCATGTCAAGAAAAAATACTAAAACTTATTAAAAAAAATTGAAAAAAAAATGATGCACTAGATAAAAAATCTATATCAAGATGGTATTTTTTTTCTATTTTAGATGAATATTTAATATAAAATTTGATGTCAAATGGAAACAACTATGTTTTGATGCACACACGTTTTAATATTTATTTAAACATATATATTTATCAAAATTGGAAAAAAATATATCCATGTAGTAATTTTTTTATTTTTTTTATAAGGTAAGCACTATCTTTCAATGAGGGTAGCTCCCAAAATTCCAAATGACATACAAAAAAACAACCGAAGGGCCAGCTAGAAAGCCCACAAGAAATAATACATCCAATCAAGAAACACCACAGGAAAGTCCTGACAAAGGTGTAAGCCCCCAATCCATCAGGAAGGCGAAGGACAATCACCCAACCGATCTCATGCAGGAGTTAACATGTCTTTCACCAAAATTTCTTTTAGTTCACCAGGCAAGGAGGAAGCATCATAAATGATTTTTTTCCCTTCCAAAAGTACACCTTGGTTGTCCAACCAATCCGCTGAGGAATTTGCCTCTCTGTACACATGCTTCATTGAGAAATCCTCCAACCGGTCCAAAAGATCCAAGACTTTGTTTACCCAAGGTTTTAATTTCCAATTTGGGGAGTCCCTCCTTGCCACAACAACAATACATACCTACGAATCGCCTTCCACATCCACCATTTTATAGCCTCTACTTAGACAAAGGTGTAAGCCTCTGGCCATAGCTTCAAACTTAGCTTCGTTATTAGTTGTAAAATCGATCCTTTGAGACAAGGCAAACACACAATTACCATTATCGTCTCTTAAGACACAGCCCGCACCAGAAGGACCAGGGTTACCTTTGCATGAGCCATCAAAATTGAGTTTTAAACGGCCCTTAACTAGCACAGACCAATGCACTAACTTTCTATTAATTTCTTTGTTTATAGCAAGATGCCCAGGAGGCTGCAATGAGCTCCAAACCTTCTGAAGATTGTTGTCCCAATCTGAGAAAATTGATGCCTTGTTTGCTAGTGAATTAGAATTGAGAACTTCAACAATGCCTACCTCAGTCTTTTTTGTCACTTCACTTATCGATAGGCAAGAGTTTTTGAAGACCCGGTTGTTCCGTTCCTTCCAAATATTCCACACCAGCAGTGAAGGCGCCACAAGCCATGCACCCCGCAAAACATTCCACCTCTTCTGAACCGGCCAACTGCGCAAGAAGTCAAGAAGATTGTTTTGTCTTGCCACTGCCCAACCCAAAGATTGAAGGAGCCAATCCCAACAGGCCGAAGCAAAGGGGCAATTTAGCAATAGGTGGTTCGCTAATTCACCATCTTCACAGCACATTATACACCTATTCGATCCGTGGAAGCCCAGGGTAGACAACCTATCGCACGTTAATATCCTACAATGCAGAGCCATCCAAAGAAAAGAGCCGGCTTTGGGAAGGATTCCTTTCTTCCAGCATAGTGATATCGGCCAAGATTTAGCTTGAGTGCATCTCCTCTGTATCTCATAGCCCAATTTGACTGAGAAATCTCCCGATTTCAACCTGCTCCATATGACTTCATCCGACTTTGTTGTTATGTTTAACTTGCGTACTGCCAGTAGATCATTAAGAGATGGCTTCACCACCTCAGGGATAGCAAAGTCGCCCATTGGGAGCCAACGGAATGAATCCCTGCTTTTAGTAGACTCCATTAGCACATAATCCACCACACACCACCCCTACCTGTGGATTGTCTCAGCTAACCATTCACAATCCCCAAGTGACTCAATGATGTTCGGATGACCATCCCAGGAGTCATGCCAAAATTCGGCACACAATCCATTCCCGATCCTCCAGGTAAGATGATCTGTAATAAGAGAATGACTATCCCACAAAAAATTCCAAATGGGGGAGCCCCCCGAAGAATTGGCCTTAGTTAGAATCCTGGTAGGCTCCAGACAGTCCAAATACTTATGCTGCATTATTTTGCACCATTGTTTATCTGGCTCTTTGTATAGTTTCCAGCAAAGCTTTGCCCCAAAAGCTTTATTTTGTAGCTCCATCCTTCTCAAACCAGCCCCACCTGAACACTTATCCAAGCAGCAGTCTCCTAGCTCAGAAGCGGAATCCACTGACCAACCTTAGCTCCCTCCCACAAAAACCTTTTTAGAAGTCCCTCCAAGTCTGAGCATGCTTTATGTGTGAGCTTAAAATAGGAAATTACAAAAACCGGGACAGCAGCCAAAACCGTTTTGATCATAAGGATTCTTCCAGCGAGTGTAAGCCATTTGTTTTTCCAAGCACCAATCTTGCCTTTGCAACCACTAATCACATCTTACCAATATTTCGTCCTACAGTTACCTTGGAAGAGCGGAGCACCCAAATGCTTTGAGGGAAGATCAGCGGATGAAAAACCAAGAAGATTCGCTATCTTCCACCTAGTAGATGCTTTTGTATTAAAAAAGTAAATCTCTGATTTTTCCTTATTTATTTTCTGTAGTAAATATTCAAGTTATAAACACACAAAAAAGTTGAAAGAAAAAATATAAGTTTTACTATATAAAGTTTGACATCTCATGTAACTACATTTTTTAGCATTTCATCAACAACTAAATTATACTATTAATTTATAAAAAAATATTTAAAAATAATTTCTTAATTTTTTCAAAAAAATATATAAAATATACTAAAAAATACGCATTTTATTAGTTTACATTATTTCAAAATTCAAAATGTGTATGCCACTTTTTAGTGATTCAAGTTTAAAAGTTGGATCAGTGTTGGCTATTTCTTTACAAAAGTGTGACACACCTTTGTACTTTTACCCTACAATATATATATCATCATCATCCCTAAAATACTAGATTTTAATGTCATCATGTTCACATTTAAATGATCAAATTTGATCAATACTTCTCAAGGAAAGATTAACCACTCATTAGGTAAAAATATGGTTGCACCCAAATTAAATAGGTACACAGTCAAGAGGAATATGTGCATTTTTTGAAACTATCTACCAAATAAATATTTGAGAACAACTATAATTTTTGAAATATGGTAGTGCATCTCAAAATTGGTAATAGAAATACACTAATAAGAAGTGCATCAACCAAGACATATGCAATGTCTAGCTAATTATTTATATGAAGGACCCAATATATAAGAAGTTACAACAAAAAATATAAGTCTTAACATTACCAATTAATTAACCAACTAATCACCATGTGTAACATATCACTCATAATTGTGCATCTCAAGAACACACACAATCAATCTAGATTTACAATTAGCACAACATAAGAAATTTTAAATATGAATTTGTATAGAAATAGAAGTATCCATAAGAATTTCCATCACAATAGAAGTATTTGAGTAAAACCACAACAAAAGTCCTCTCAACAACATCATGTCATTGTGCCACAAAAATCTCCACTCAAATATGGCATACACACAACATTCCCCTTTGATTGATGATATATGATCATGCTTAAAATATATTATTGATGAAGAAAGAGTAGATTAAGATAATACCATATGGTCCCCCTGTATATGGAAATACCAAAACATAGGTATATAAATTACTAATCCCAAATGCATCAAATCAATGATTCCCATTTAGGTTTCTATCACAATTATCCAGTGACTTACCCTTTTAATATTTCAACTTAATTTTTTTTTAGTTAAGCCACTCATTCAATTCCTTAACTTAAGAGACCACATGCACTAGAAAAATAAATCACACAAATTGAGCAACAAAAAGACCATGCAATAATCACCAACCTCAAGAAATTGATATTTGAAATCATACCAAGTACAACGTCCTCTAATTGAAATTGACTCTAGATTAGGAACATTTAAAATCTAGTCGAATTGGTCACTGAAGAATCCCCCATATAATGCCAAATTAGATCAAAAGGAAATATCCTCCCAAATAATATAAACTATGTAATAATAAAAATAATCATCCACAACATCTAGTACAATCTTTGATAGAGGTGTTAAATTTGAAACATTCGTAGCAATAAAAGCATTCGCAATAAGAATTAAAAGGAAGAGTTATCAACATGTAGGACAAGTATCAACACCACCTTTTAAAAATAGTGGGAAGAAGTATATGTTTTTTACCATAAAATGAACATAGATTTAGATTAAAATAATATAATGAATTAAATGTCCATGACAATTATAATGAGAGAATAGTATTGGTGCATAGATCTACAAGCATCCTAAATTCTATATTTGACTAAGTTTTGTTTCCTTGTGTGCATCTTCCCTAGTCATTAATCATTAATAACTAATCAAATAAATACTAAGTGGCTCCCCCTTCCATGGTTGCTAATTGTTTAGTCTAGGTCATGAGCGTGTTTTTGTATTTCTAGTCTCCCCTTGTCCTTCCTTGGGCTATTGAATTATGGATAGACTTGGGATACAAGAACCAACTCTCAAGTCCCAAGTTCCCCCAAAACCATCAACCCCACTCTTTTAAATTTCGCCACTATCCTTTTCTCATCCCCATTAGGCCTTGGGATTGAAAATGGACACTAGAACTTGGTAACCAATCCTTGGGTGCCAAGTCTATCTAATGCTCCCATCCCCTCTCTTTTCTACATTTACTCTTTGTCCCCTTGAAGCCAAAACCTCTAGGAGGAAGTCATAATTTAGCACCATTCTAGTTCCTAATCCTCTTCACACTCAAATCTTCACTCATCATCTTTTCCATCCCTCAAGTCTTGGCCCCATCATGCACTCCTTCCCTTTCCCAAACCTTTGGAACTCCTCAAAACCCTCTCACCCTTGATCTAAATCCATCATATCTCCCCCCTGGAGATTGAAACTTTAAGAAGACCCATAATCCTAACACTGTGTCACCAATTCTAGGTATACCCTAGTACCTTAACCTCACTGTATTCTTCCTCCTAGTCCTTGATCCCTCTTTTCTTCTACTCCCTATGACTCCATGTATCTTGCTCCCCATGAGACTCTCATTCTTGATATGGGATCCCTTCTTGCAATTGAGACTCATCCCATATCTTCCTCATATTTGTTTCCTCCTCAAACTTTTGAATCAATCATTTCTTTGATCCTTTTGGTATAGATCCATGTTTTGTAGTTGATCTCTAACCTTCCCTTTTTCTCAAATTTCTAGTCCCAAAATTTTCCTCACTCCTAGCATCTAATCCTTCTATTGTGTTCCAAGTTACATTCCCATCCCCACTATTGACTCTTGGATTTCTTCTTCCTTTATAATTCCCCGGGTACCTCCTAGACTCCTACCAGGCACCTAAATACTCAATTTTTCATTTGAAGGTCCCTTTTGGACCTAAAACTATGTCAAGTAGCTAAAACTGACCCAAAAGCCATCAAAACTATATTTCACCTACATTTATGGATTTCCCACCACTCCATTAGTATTTTATTTGACTCTACAACCTCCAATTCCTCCCTTCCTACCAAAAATTCATCTATTCAAACTTAAAGGCATGATTTCTCTTGGAGATTTAATTGCATACAATACGAGCAACCATGCCATCATAAATATGATCATAAAGATTCAAGCCACCCTCTTCAACTTATCTTTGATCTCTACTATTGGCTATTGAGGTCACACATATCTAGTTGACTCTCACATGTGACATCCGTATAATTGAGAAATCTTACACACCAAATCCACAATTTCCTCTTCCACTTAAACCTCTTGCAAACCACTATATGCCATGGACATGTGAGATATAAATACAAGTTCATTCCAAATTAAAATGGTTGTTTATTCTTATTTTCATATGGCTAAATTGCATTCCAAAAGTTACAAACAAGTAGTTGATTGAAACAAATATAAGTACTATTGTGTCTCAACTAAATGTAGGTATTTTGGATAATTGAGCAAAGAGGTGTAATAAATTGCTCCTTGTTTGTAGTTTCCTCTCTCCACATTTTTTGGTGTGACTATAATATGAATCTAATAAATTTTGTATCACTTTAACTTACTACAAATTATCTTTACATAATGGCCATTTACTTATTATATATGAATTTTTACAAGCTGGGTAGACTTTATTGCTTCATATCATGCCTTTTATGTTATTTCTCATGTGTTTTTCATATGGTTGAATACAATTTTGTAACCCACATAAGGTATTGGTATTAAAAATTTAATTCTCCATATATGCTTAAAATGAATAAAATAATTCACTAATAATATAGGAGTAAGAAGTAGGTTTCTATGGATTTCATGATTTAGTGTTATATCTAGGGAAATATCTTTAGTGATCCTTAGTAGTTTTTATCTTGGTCATATTAGTAGGTTATTCTTTTATCTATTGAATGAATTTGGGGTCAAAGAATACATTTGGATACTATTATATTTTATTTATTGTGTGATATCTTTAGTTGTGGTTAAATCTTATTAAATATTACCTCTAGGAGAACCCTCCTAGGTTAGATAGCTGAGCATGAAGTGTAGGAGAGATTATCCACTCATTTTTTTTGCATATAACCCTCCATAATCTATTGGACACATATTTAAGCTACTTGACAAAAAAATCCCTAGCCTTGAAGGTAATAGACATTCTATGATTTTTGACCTACAATTTTGCAAACTAACAGATGGTGCCATTGTTGAGGATATGTTAACTGAAAATTCACTTTGAATAGTTTGATAATGTAAATTCATTAAAAAATTCTATTATTTTTGGTAGAAATTTATAGCCATCTATTTTTTTGGTGAGTTTTCTTAGCTATCAACTCATGCCAATAGTTGACACCATTACCAAGGATAATGTATCTTTTTCCAAAGATGGTTTAGTCATTGCTAGGGATGGTTTATCCATTTCCAAGTTATAGTTAATTAGAAACATCTTAAATACCTTTGTAGGTCAAATTTTATAGCTATAAGGTTGGATAAGTTGGTAGCCTATCCACTTATGCCAATGTATTTAAGGTGTATTAAAATGATAGTGAAACATTTTCTTTCTTGGTACTTTAAATTTTTAGTTGTTGGCATAAAATTGTGCCTCTTCCAAGTTTATGGAATAGTTTCCTCAAAAATTAATTAAAAAATTTGAGCTAAACTAATCATTTTTTAATTTTGTTTCATTGTGTAAAGAATTGTGTGTAGATTGATGACATGATTTTTTTTAAAGAAACTTCAAAAATTAAAAGTAATTAAAAAAAGAAAGAAAAGTCATTGGTTTCTAACTCCAAATTTTAATGAAATGTGTACCCACTGTAAAACATAAACCCAATCCAAAAAAGATCAAGAATATAATATATTTACAAATTGATACTTGTTTTAAAATGGTACCCATTTAAAAAAAAACAAAGTGGGTACCCATTTTATGAAATGGGTAACTATTTTTTTCAGGATTTTTTTCAAGTTTGAAAATTCCCCTAAAAGTAGACCCAACTTCTTGCACTTACCTAGATATATTTTTTGATTAAACCCAAAATCAATAAATTAGAAGATTTTTGAGATGAATAGAAGAAGGTAGCCTAGGTACTAATAAGAAAGAATAATATGCATCTCCATGTCATGCATGTAAACATTTGGCATGGAAATATCAAAATAATGATGTATTTTAGTCCTAGCTATCAAATTTCATAAGTAGGAACTTTAGGTAGAGATAATTCATGTGTAGATTCTAGAGAATAGTACCTGTACACTTTTGAAAGTTTAGTTAATAAAATAATTAAAAAAAACATAAAAGAAACAATGGTTATATTATAAGACAAAATGAGAAGATACACTTTTTTGGAGGAGAAAGGTGTGTAGAGTGATTGATGAGTATTGACAAAGTCATGGCATGTAGTATCAAGATTTACTAACATATTTTGATGGCCACTATCCTACCTCTCCTATTATAGAATATAAATGTGAAGATGAATAGGAGTACCATATTTGCTTACTTAAACTTGAGATGCTATATATTTTGATAGTATTTGATTCCTAGAAGGCCCATATATAAGGTTATGATATGGTTATTGGTAGAGCAAACATGGATAAAATCCTTGATGTGTGTATGCAATATTTTCACACTAGATATTAGGAAATTGATGCCAAATATACCTCTATTCCCAACATTTCATGTGAAGATGAAATTCAAAAAAATAATTAGCATACCTTGAACTATTGGAAACTTAAAGAGAAACATTAAAATATATCTATGTTCTCCTAATGAGAAGAAATGATTTTTTTTTTTTTTTTTTATGATGATTATGAAGATCGTAGTGATAAGGATGCTCAGATATAAATAGATAATATGACTATTGGTAGAAAAATTGGGATCGATATTATGATGCACATTCCCTCACCCATGTCCTACTTCTCAAAGTATGTCATATAAATCTGATATTGAACAAAAATAGTTACTAGACCACATCAAAAAAGAGGAACAATAAATTATAGAAAAACATGAACTACCAGAGACTCAAATAGAAACAAATTCTATGATTTTTTGTAGATGATATATTGAGGTAGATATTTTAATGTATAAAATTTTAGCATGAGACCTCAAGATGTGGAAATACATGTTATTGTTTGTTATCCTATTTCTCCTATTTTTTCATATAAAAGAAGAAGTTAAACATGAAGAAGAGGTTATATCACCTTGAGAAAGAACAATGGCTTCTTGTAGAGCTATAATGTTAAAGAGCTAAACTTGCTACTCCTAGGAATTCAAATTTGTATTGAGCACTCAAAGAGGAAAATATTCCTTACATATTTTTTTAGCACTATGAAGAGGAGAATGATCAACACAATGCATTGGGATATAACTCTATTAAAGGAGAATATGAATGTAGTGAGTATGATGTAGTAGAATTGGAGTTTCAAAATGAATATATTGTTGATCCATATCAATATAAGTTACTCACCAAAAAAATTTAAAGAGAACTCATTAAGATATACCCATAGTCTAAACCTCAATGTGAAGATAAGTTTTCCCTTATAGATGTAGTAGTTAGGTAGGCCCAAAAAATAATAATAGTTGGAGGATGAACATGTGCATGTGCACAAAAAAGTGATAGTGTTGCTAGATTAAGTATAATTTTGATGTGTAGTAGTGAGAACTTACAATTTGTAGAGGATAAGATTAGGGACAATAATATTACATAGAAGGTGATAGAGAAAAATAATTTTTTGGTGAAACAATGAGTATTACAAATAAAAGAGGTACTAGCAAATTATGAACATGAAGCTCATGAGGGAGAAAATTCAATTGATGAGGTACAATTTTTTCAATCCTTTCCACTAGAAGTGCTATGTGTAGGAAATGAGTTGGAGGAAACAAATATTCCTTCTTGCACTCAAGACATTCCTTGCATATTTGATGCAAATGACTTGATATTCCCATATGATCAAATGGACATATCTTGTGAAAAGGTCACCATATAGAGTAAAGAGGAATACCTACACATTGAGGTGGAAAATTGCAATATTAGAAAACTTCATCTATTAATGTTAGTTCTAATTTTCTCTTTAGAAGTCATGATGATGAAGATACCATTATTAGTTTCCTCTTTTTCCTTATTCTATTTGAAGAGGCAAATGAAGAATTAATCACTTGGAGCAACAAGTTGGTTGATGTGTATTTGCAAACCAAGGAAATTATTCAAGGTACACTAACTTTGGTAAGTTAATTTTTTTTCAAAACATTCTCATTTTTCCTCTCTACCACATCATAAGTTGCTATTGTTTTGCTCCAAATGAATGATTATGAGTATGAACAACCCATTTCATTGATCAATAGGTCATCACATGATGGAAAGTGGATATTTGAACCATGGGATGATAAGATAATATTTGAAGAAGATATGGGTAGGATCTCATTTGAGATAATTTATTAAGAATACATTGATGCACCAATTGGCTTGGTGCCTCTTGTGTGCACTCTACTACACAATGTTGTGTAAGTATAGATGCAATAAAATTTAGTGAGTCAAATATTTAAAATATGCATCCACCCTTTCTTACCTGAAGAATGATCCAAGAGGTAGATATATAATATTTTTCTTGGATAACATGAGCTATCCCCTAGATAGAATGGTAGTTAACAATGAGCACCTAATTTGTAGCATTGGAGGTATGTGTTGATGCTAGGGAATAGTCAAAATGTGTTTGAACTCAATTATTTTGGGTGGAGAATAATATGGCCCATGACATGGCCATATAAATATTCTAAGGGGTATCATGATTGTGCATAGTATCTCAAGAAATTGGCCAAATAATTGGTGTGGTTGTTGATCCATGATAATTTTGATTAGTAGTGCATTTGTAAGGGTTGGTTTCACCCTTTAAATATTATATTTTATTTCATGTTGTGTCTCATCTTTTAAATATTGTGTTGTATGTGTAGTTGTGCAATCATGATCCTTGTTTAAACATGAAGCATTTTTATCCCATCTCGTTTTGGTCCCCTATTTTTGTTTACTCTTAGAGATATATAGATTGTCACTATGCATACAAGAGGCACATGTGACCCACAACTAGATCCACTATTGATGGTCAAATTTTTGGGACTCATAAATTGAATAATTAGTTAACTTCAAATCCTTTTTTGCACCTACATAGTTATCTACCATTAATGTTTAATTAGAGAAAACCTAAATGGGTCCCCCTTTAATTTTTCCAATTGTTCAATATGGGTCTTGGGTGTGTTTATGTGTTTATGGTATTTGATTTTCCTTCCATAGGCTATAGGCTTGTAGGAAAATTTTGGATCTAAGGACCAAGTCCAAGGGTTCTAGGTTCCCTTAGAACCTTGATCCCCACCCATTTGCATTTCCCTGCTCTCCTTCAACCTTCCTCATCAATCCTCGGCCCCTTGGATGAACATAAAAAATTATCACTTGATTCCTTGGTGCCAAGTCCATTTGATACTCCATCCTTCACCTCCTATTTAGTTTCTTATTTGTCTCCCAAAGCTTGAAGCTTGAAGAGAACTTTATAATTTGACACCATATCCTTGATGCCAAGTCGTCCTTATATCCTAGTCCTTGCTCTTTCCTTTCCCATCCCTCTAGTCTCAGTTCTCACATGCACTCCACTCATGAAGTTTTGAAACTCTCAAGAACCATGAAACCTTCAATCCCATTTTTAAGCACTGCCCCTTAGAACCTAGAACTTTAGGAGGACTCCAAGCCTTAGCACCATGTCCTCAATGCTAGGTTTTCCCTAGTCCCTAAACCCTGCAATCCTCTTCCTCTTAGTCCAAGTGATCCCTCTCTTCCTCCACTCCCCATGGTTATGTATTTCTCACTCCCATGAGGTTCTATTCTTGGTCTATGCTCTCTTGTCAATCCCTATTTCCTCCCTAGGCCCATAGCCTAATCCTTCCTCTAATCCTTTTGGTCTTGGTCCATGTTCTCTACCTAACCCTTGGCCTTCTCATTTTCTTGACCGCCTTCTCCCAAGTTCCTCATAACCTCCAAAACCCAACCCTTCTATTATGTTCAAATTTTCATTTCCCTCCCTACTCTTAGTTCACTCGAATTGGTTAATCCTTTCCAATTCCTCAAGTCCCTTTGAGACTTGGACTCTTGCTAGATACCTAAATACTCAATTTTTTTTTAAGGCCCACCTAAAAATTATCAAGTGGCTAGCTTTGGCATAGAAACATTTGAAATCCTATTTCACATACATTCAATGCTTTCCTATCACTCCATTGATACCAAATTTGACCCTAGAACCACCAATTCCTCCTTTCTTTCCTAAAATACATCTATTCAAACCTAATGCCATCATTTATCATGGATATCTAATTGCATACAACAGAGGTGGCCATGCTACCATAAATATGATCATTGAGGTTCCAATCACCCTCTTCAACTTGCACTTAATCTCTTCCATTGATTTTTGAGGTGCCATGAATCTAGATAACTCCCACATGTGACATCTATGGCCTTGGGAAGATCCTGCAAGATAGATCCATGGTTTTCACTTCCATCCAAAGCTCTTGGGCTAAATGATAGGGACATGTGAACTATAAATAAAAGTTCATTCCACATTCAAAGTTTTTGTCATTCTTATTTCCATAGAACATAGGTTGTAGAGGGTATTATAGGGTTTCAGTAGCTACATGTCTATTCACCATTTGGGGTGTGCATTCTAAAAGTTGTAGAGAGGTAGCTAATTGAAGCATATATATGTAATCTTATGTCTCCTTGGCTAGTTGTAGACATTTTACAGAATTCTAAGAAAAAATATGATAAGTTTCTCCTTGTTTATAGTTTTCTTTATCCACATGTCTAGTATGATTGTAATATAAATTTGATGAGTTCCACAACACTTTAAAAATATAAACTATATTTATAATGGTCAATTTCTTATTATATATGAGTGTTTTCACATTTGGAGAAGGATTCTTAAGTAGACTTTATTACTTGGTATCATACATTCATTGTTATTTCTCATGTTTTGTTCATACGGTTGAATGCAACTCTATAACCCACGTAAGAGACTAGTCTTGAAAATTTGACCCTCAATTTTCTTAAAATGAACAAAATCATTCACCAATAATATAGGAGTAAGAAGGAAGTTTCAACGCATTTCATACTTTAGTGTTATATCTAAGGAAATATCTTAATCAAGGCTTAGTAGTTTTTATTTTGGTGAGTCATGCTTTACATGTCTATATTCATTTAATGGAGTTTATAAAAGTAGGTTAGTATTTGATCTAGTGATAGAATTTAGGGTCAAATCATACTTCTAGATACTAGTAATATTTTCTTATTATTTAATATTTTTAGTTGTAGTTAAATATTATGAAATATTACCCCTAGGAATACCCTCATACATCTAACTAAGCCCAAAGTGTAGAGGAGACTATTCACTCTCATTCATTTTCCTTGAACCCTCTATAGTTTATTGGTGAACCCCAATTTTACCTTCTTAAAAATAAATCCTTGGCCTTGAAGGTAAGAGATGTTTTAGGATTTTAGACCCATAATTTTGGGAACTAACAAATATTTTGGGTCAAATTATGGACTTTTGAGAGGGTTGGAATCCATAAGCACACATGTTAAGACTCAAAAAGGATTGGATTCAAGTACTACTAGACATAAAGTGAATGAGTTTAAAATAATTAGAAACACAAGAACTCACAAAATCCTTATATTTGAGACCACATTTTCCCATAATATTTTTTGCAACTCCCAAACCCTCATAAATTTTGATCAAGAAAAATTTGAAGCATTTTTAAGACCATACTTAGATTTTGGAACTTTTATAAAATATATATTCCCCTTTCATATTAAAATAGAGTGTACTAAATTTTCCCCTTATAAAATGCATTGTATATATCATTTGTACTCCATGTTTTCTTTATGCAAACATTGCCCTCCTTTAGATCAATCAATGCTATAATATATATTACTCTATTTGTTTTTGTAAACTCTTTTGTTAGTACATTTTTGTTGCAAGAATTTGATTAAAATAATTCCCTTTTGAAACATGCACTCATGAAAAAATTTGACCCCATGCAAAATATTCAAATTAAATACCCCCTTTTAATTTTTTCCTTCAACTTATCATGCAATTCTAAATGTAATATTCTTGTCCAATTGATCAAAGAAAAGAAACTTTGAAATTTTTTTAAAAATATTTTATCTTATTGGAAGTACAAAAGTTGGGGTCATAAATGATAGGCCAACAAAGATTCGCTTCACAATTGTCTATTCTTCGGTTAATAGTTTTCTTGATCTTGTATGATTTACTCTTTCTAGATGTGATTTTATCTTTTTGTATTGCTCACTTTTGAGTCTTAATATCTGTGATGATACTTTCTTTTTGAATTTGGTGTGGTGCTATAAAGTAACTTGGAGAGTCTCCTGTGCAAGTGTTAAAACATGAAGCCTTCCTAGGTCTAAGATAGTCTCTTTTAAAGTTTTAAATTATAATATTTAAAGACAAAATATATATCAATGTAGTTTCTTATGTATAATATTTGTTCAATTGCAATGTCAGATGTCTCAATTTCTTTTTAATTTAATGTAAATAAGTTATTTTCAAATTCCAAGATGATTTCTAGTTTTCTAGGGCTTGACTTTAAATATGACATCCTATACATTAAATTTAAATATTTTGGTTGATTATGATCAAAATTTGGTAAGAGAGCTGATTTGGGATGAACAAAAGAGTGTTTTGAATAAAGAAGACATAATCATAAGTATAATTCTCTTTAAAGAATAAAATTATACTTATGATTCAATTTAGAATGATAAAACTAGTATGATTCAAGATGGGTTCATGTCATTAAAATTGAAATAAATGACAAATGATAGATAAAAAACAAATAAATTAAATGACAAATGATAGATAAAAAAAACTTTTCCCTCAAATTTTATAAAATAACAGTTTTAAAGTATTTCTTATTATTGTAGAATTTATTATTATTTATTTAGTCATGAAAATTAGTGATCAATAATACCCCAGTAGTAGATGATAATTCAGTTTACCTTACCTAGTAAAAACTATGGTCTCCAGACCATTTCAAGATTGCTGTTTTGAAATGGTAAATTCCCTATCGCTTAAATGCAAAATGTATCTTGCATTTGAGAAATGTATATCTTCACCTTCTCAGTTAATTTCCTAAAAGCTGTTCATGCTTCAATGTTCATGCTCTGTTTATATATCTTTAATTTATTTAGTATAATACTACATAAAAGTTCAGCACTGCAAAACTTATCCTAACATATTTGTTTGTCACTCGAGAGTTGGGATTGACGAGCAAGTGAATGCAATACTTGATATTCTGACAACCACAGACCAGTCATCGCTTGCAGTAGTAATTTATGGTTTTGGGGGCCTCGGAAAGACCACAGTCGCAGAAGCTGTGGTTTCAAAGACGGATCTCAAGAAATATAATTATACTAGTCTTGAAATATTTCAAGAGCAAGAGGAACGATTTTAGAAAATCACAGCAGCAAATTTTGAAAGATTGTTTTAAAGATTATAGTGGTGGGCAACGGATAGAGTTAAGAGATTGCAAAGATGGTCAACATCATCTGATGAAAGCTTTTGAATGTCAAAAAGAAAAACCTATTTTTCTTTTCATTGATAATGCATTACGGTCAGAAGACCTGAAAAACCTTCTGCCGGAGGACTTGCGAGGCCTTCCCCAAGGTAGCAGAATTCTGGTAACAACACGAAATTTAGTAGCTACAAAAATGTTTAAAGAACAGCCCAACCTGGTGCGCAATGACTATTGTCTCAACCCTCTGCCCGATCAACATGCATTGAAAATTTTGTTAAAAGATCCAACTCAACGTGCAACCATCAAAGAAGAAGATTTAAATAGAATAATAAAAATTTGCAGCGGGGTACCGCTGGCCCTCAAAATTGTTGGCGCTCAATTACATAAGCAAAGTTATCGAGTTGAGAGGTGCGCTAACATCTTGGAAGAATACATTCAGGAAGCCTTACTTGACATATCCTACTTCTTCAGCAAATGGAATCGTGAAAATGTGGAGTATATTGTGGGAGCAACGGCAGTTACATCTCTTCTTGAGGCAGGATTAGTCACTTCAACTCCGAAGCTAAGGCTCACAGCCACTTTAACTCCTATACAAATATTCTCTGAATTCTCAACCTACGATTCGGTTGGGGAGAAATTAGTTGTTCATGATATCATCAAAGCAAAGGCAAAAGGCTTAGCAAAAGGGAATAGAATCTTAGATTATCAATCCCTATGTGAAGCGGCAGACGAACAGGTATATTTACCCAGGTGTCCCTTCCAATTACGTGATCGGATAGAATACAAGTTTAA
Source organism: Sequoia sempervirens (assembly GCA_007258455.2). Classification (NCBI taxonomy): domain Eukaryota; kingdom Viridiplantae; phylum Streptophyta; class Pinopsida; order Cupressales; family Cupressaceae; genus Sequoia; species Sequoia sempervirens. The sequence goes on from VDFB02083398.1 coordinate 72,487, forward strand.
AATTATTTACTCTAACCAAACTTAGTACTTTTGCAGAGGCTCAATCAAATTAAAGGAGTCTGGCTTGTTAACGAGGAATCTGAGCACGTTCTTGAGGAAAAACACTTAAATCTAATGAGAAAATCATTAAGAGTTCTGGCCTTGGGAAAAGGAATGAAAGTGAGCACAGTAAGTCAGATGAGATTTGAAGAATTGAAGTTTCTTCAGCTATCCTATGAGTTTCCTCAATTACCAGTGAAATTGGAGAAGCTTGATAAATTGAGGGTGTTCCATGGGCCTTTCTTCACCGAAGGTGGTGTTAGTCTGCGTAAGGCAAGTTTTCTGTCTTCAATTACATTTTATTATTTATACATTTTGATTGTTTGGTAGCCATGTTCTGACAATTGGAATCTCTATGCAGCTTCCTAAAAGTTTATTGTCATTGAAGGTCATTTGCCCATTTGATTCCACTGAATGCACAAACTTTCAGATTACAGGAGCTTCTTCGTGCCCTTTGGAAAAACTAGACTTCAGTGAAATGAAGCTGCCCAAGCTACCGGCGGGGTTTAATCGGTTGGTGGCATTGAGAATTTTAATTCTAGATTGCATGGAAAAAATGTCGGAGCTGCCTAAGGAAATCTATCGACAGCCTGCTTTAGAGGTTCTAAGTATGAGAATGTGCTCGCGTTTAAAATGTCTGCCAGAATCTTTCGGACAGCTAAGTACTTTAACATATTTGGACTTGTTCTGTTGTAGTGATCTTCAAAATTTGCCTGACACCTTTGGACAACTCACAGCTTTAAGGGACTTGGATTTAACTGGGTGTACAAAGTTAAAAGCTTTGCCTGACACCTTTGGACAACTCACAGCTTTAATGGACTTGAATTTATCTTATTGTGATATGTTAAAAGCTTTGCCTGACACCTTTGTACAACTCACAGCTTTAAGGGATTTGAATTTATCTTACTGTATTAAGTTAGAAGCTTCGCCGGACACCTTTGGACAACTCACAGCTTTAAGGAGCTTGAATTTATCTTGGTGTAAAAAGTTAGAAGCTTTACCGGACATCTTTGAACAACTTAACGTTCACAACTTTGAGAAACTCAAGTTTACTTGGATGTAAGTTAAAAAATTTACTGACACCTTTGCAGAATTTACTAATCTTCTAATTAAATTGTATAATGCAGAGACCAAATAAATAGGCGGCTGCTTCCTTTAAAAATCTCCGAGGAAAATGCATTTTTTTTTTAAGAAAAGAGCCAAATAAGTTCTCATTTGAAGTCAGCATGTGCCGATAGAGATGCTGGGAGCTAATGTTTGAAAAGATATTTTAGAATATTTATTTGTTTGAATTTTTTATTAGAGGATATGTACCATGTATTATTATAGTTTGGATTTTAAAAAATGAGGTTATATTAAAAATTTAGAAGTGGCATTGAGTATATATATTTAATATATATTTTTTAAAGTATGTTTTTTTTTGCTGTTAAAAAATGAATAATATCATTTATTTATTCAATATAATTTTTTATGTGATCTTAATTTTTTTGAATTTGTTTAGTGCATTGTCTACATAATTTTCAAATCAATATCAAAGTATTTTTTTAAATAATAAATTTATTTATTTTATTTAATTATAAAATAGGTTAGAGGTCGATTATAAAAAGAGAATAAAGGAAAACTATTATTTAAGTAGATCATAGTTTAGCATTTAAAATTTGCTATAGAATCTTCTTTCTATTTCATGCTTTGATTACCAATGCATGGATTTGGGTCATGGCTATTATGATGTAGCCTATGATGACTATCGTGAATGAGGGGTCTAATTTTTTGAATGAAAGCCTTGAGATAGTAACATATTGTGAGATCTTTGGAGATGATATTCATAGGGTTCAAATTATCCATTTGCTCATCCATTATGTGCCTTCTCATCACTTTCTATTCTTGAATGAAATAATTGAATATTCACATTCTCTCGTTAATCCATGATGGCTAAGGTAAGGTCTTGAAGATTTATTCAGCCCAATTTGGTTTCCTAGATACACCCATTTCTAATGGTAACTAGATTGTAAATAATAGAAATAATACGAGTTGTGGATTTATACAAGTTATCCTTCTAACACCAAGGCATATAAAAAGATGGATGATGAGTAGTATTTTAATGCAAGGGATCCCTTGAGATATGAGCCTTCTTACTCAAAAAAGGCTCCTATGTAAAAGTGTAAGAAATCACACAAAAATGTGACTCAAGTTAACATTTTATGTTTCTTTTCTCACATGTCCACATGGATGGGAAGTAATTAAGCATAATTTAGTTCATCAATTATTTTTGTATATCTTTTTTCCTTTTTGAAAACCCTATTTTATATCATTTCTCATTTGTAAGGCCTATTATTTTTTGTCATGTTTATCTTAGTTTTCTAATAAAAAGGGAGAAATCACTTAACCTTTCCTTGTCATAATAAAAAAAATATCCCCAAAAGGACCCATAATAAGAGGATAAATGAAAAGCAATCAAATATATTCCCAAAGGAAGAAGATTGTGGAAAATTTTAAAGTTAGAGTTTAAATACTATGCAAATACCTCTCAAGTGTTAAATCTAAAATATGAATAGCATTTGAAGGAAAATATTAGAAGCACCAACCATCACCATTGATCCATTGTACTTTAAAAAGAAAACACTCTCATCACCATTGATAAATTGAGGGTGTTCAATGGGCCTTTATTCACCGAAGGTGGAGTTAGTCTGTGTAAGGCAAGTCTTCTGTCTTCAATTACATTTTATTATTTATACATTTTGATTGTTTGGTAGCCATGTTCTGACAATTGGAATCTCTATGCAGCTTCCTAAAAGTTTATTGTCAATGAAGGTCATTTGCCCATTTTATTCCACTAAATGCACAAACTAGACTTCAGTGAATTGGAGTTGCCCAAGCTACCAGAGGGGTTTAATCAGTTAGTGAAATTGAAAATTTTAATTCTAGATGGCAACAAAAAAATGTCGGAGCTGCCTGAGGAAATCTGTCAACAGCATGCTTTAGAGGTTCTAAGTATGAGAAAGTGCCCGCGTTTAAAATGTCTGCCAGAATCTTTTGGACAGCTAATTACTTTAACATATTTAGACTTGTACTGTTCTCGTAACCTCCAAAATTTGCCTTACACTTTTGGACAACTCACAGCTTTAAGGGACTTGAATTTATCTTTGTGTCAAAAGTTATAAGCTTTTCCTGACACATTTGGACAACTCGCAGCTTTAAGGGACTTGAATTTATCTTGGTGTGAAAAGTTAGAAGCTTTCCCTGACACCTTTGGACAACTCACAGCTTTAAGGGACTTGAATTTATGTGCATGTGAAAAGTTAAAAGCTTTGCCTGACACCTTTGGACAACTCACAGCTTTAAGGAAGTTGGATTTAGATTTGTGTCCTAATTTAAAAACTTTACCCAACTCCTTTGAACAACTGACATCTTTGCACAATTTACATCTTCTAATTGAAAGGTATAATGCAAAGCCAAATAATTAGGCGGCTGCTAACTTTAAAAATCTCCGAGGAAAATGCATTTTTTTTTTTAAGAATAGAGAAGTTGCAAGTTCTTATCCAAAGTCAGCATGTGCCGATAGAGATGTTGGGACGCTAATGTTTTAAAAGATATTAAAGAATATTTTTTTGGTACGAATTTTATATTAGAGGATATGTACCATGTATTATTATAGTTTGGATTTAAAAAATAGGTTATTTTAAAAATTTAGAAGTGGCATTGAGTATATATGTTTAATATATATTTTTTAAAGTATGTTTTTTTTGTTGTTGAAAAATGAATAATATCGTTTATTTATTCAATATAATTTTTTATTTGATCTTAATTTTTTTGAATTTGTTTAGTGCATTGTCTACATAATTTTCAAATCAATATTAAAGTATTTATTTTTTAAATAATAAATTTATTTATTTTATTCAATTATAAAATAGGTTAGAGGTCAATTATAAAAAGACAATAAAGGAAAACTATTATTTAAATAAGATCATAGTTGAACATTTAAAATTTTCTATAGAATCTTCTTTCTATTTGATGCTTTGATTACCAATGCATGGATTTGGGTCATATTGCTGTTGAAAAATGAATAATATCATTTATTTATTCAATATAATTTTTTATGTGATTTAAATTTATTTGAATTTGTTTAGTGCATTGTCTATATAATTTTCAAATCAATATTAAAGTATTTCTTTTTTAAATAATAAATTTATTTATTTTATTCAATTATAAAATAGGCTAGAGGTTGATTATATAAAAATAATAAAGGAAAACTATTATTTAAGTAAAATCACAGTTTAACATTTAAAATTTGCTATAAAATCTTCTTTCTATTTGATGCTTTGATTACCAATGCATGGATTTGGGTCATATTGCTGTTGAAAAATGAATAATATCATTTATTTATTCAATATAAATTTTTATGTGATTTCAATTTTTTTGAATTTATTTAGTGCATTGTCTATATAAATTTCAAATCAATACTAAAGTATTTATTTTTTAAATAATAAATTTATTTATTTTATTTAATTATAAAATAGGTGAGAGGTCGATTATAAGAAGACAATAAAGGAAAACTATTATTTAAGTAAGATCATAGTTCAACATTTAAAATTTGCTATAGAATCTTCTTTCTATTTGATGCTTTGATTACCAATGCATGGATGTGGGTCATGGCTATTATGATGTAGCCTATGATTACTATCATGAATGAGGGGTCTAATTTTTTAAATGAAAGCCTTGATATAGTAACATAATGTGATATCTTTGGAGATGATATTCATAGGGTTCAAATTATCCATTTGCTCATCCATTATGTGCCTTCTCATCACTTTCTATTCTTGAATGAATTAATTGAGTATTCACATTCTCTAGTTAATCCATGATGGCTAAGGTAAGGTCTTGAAGATTTATTCTGCCCAATTTGGTTTCCTAGATACACCCATTTCTAATGGTAACTAGATTGTAAATAATAGAAATAATAGGAGTTATGGATTTATACAAGTTATCATTCTAACACCAAGGCATATAAAAATATGGATGATGAGTAGTATGTTAATGCAAGGGATCCCTTGAGATATGGGCCTTCTTACTCAAAAAAGGTTCCTCAATGCTAGCCTTTTTCTTTCCTTTTGGGGAGGATGGGTAATGTTGATATTCAATATTTTCATTACTAAAATTATCCAAAGTCTTAATAACTACATCTATATCCCTTCTTGGCAAAAACATATTACTAGTCATATTACTATCCTTAGTCTCGTTAATATGATAATTAGTATTCATAGAAAAGTACTAATAATCTTTCCATAAACAAGAATCCTTGAAAGAGCATAAGGTCTCCTTAACACTCATGTAGTTATTTCCTACACCTTAATTTCATCCATAAGGCTTCTAGACATCTCATGCATGGCATTAGGCATGATAATAGTTCCTTGTACCATAATGAGGAGGCCCATAAGAGATACAATGAATTGAAATAGGTTCCATAAGCACCCACATACAACCATATGGTAGCACAATAGTAGTAGATCAAAGAAAAAATGATCCAAAAACAATCCATAGAAAAATAAACACAAGAAAGACACAACTATGAAGGAAGAATACAATGAAGAAACAATTAATAGGATCCAATTGATACGAGTCACAATAGTCTACATAAGGTGTGAGAGGGAGAAATTCAAGTAGGAAAGAAACCAAAAAGGAAGGAAAAATAGAAAAATGATAGAGAAAATTGGAGTGAGATAAAAGCCCAAAGCCATAGAGATACACTCCAAAATATAAATAGCGTACATGAATGAGGAAAAACTAAGACATGTTTAGAAATATCTTGATGCTAATTCATGCAGTATAAAAAAATCAATAGTATAAATAGAAATTGAAGAACCATAGTTGAGATAGAAAAAGGTCAATAACCACTCCAAATCAAAATATAATATTCTTAACCATTCCAAAGCTACACCTTCTAGAATGGAAAGACCAATAAAGCATAAAAAATAAGCTTATATATATGACAAGATTGAAGACCATACAAAACTAAAGGCCACTTCTTGTGCTTGTAAAGCTTCTAATTAGAAAAGGAAAGGAAGTGTCCAATGCTAGAAGATGATAGAACCATAATCCAATCCTCATTAGGAAATAAATAATTCCAATCTCATTTGATTCTTTCCAACCACCAAACCATTCCATATCATGAAGAAAATGTTTCTAAACCTAATTGAAGGTGAGAGTTATTTTTCTATGCATGTATTGGTTAGAAAATTCAACCACCTCTTGCCAAGTCTTCTAGATCTAAACAAGTGAATCTCTTTCAACTACCAAACACTCATGGAAGATATTCTACAATTTTTCCTTGTGCTCAAGGGTTTTTCATTGAAGTGTTTGAATCTATCAAAGACCAAGGTCATTTTTTAATCATTTTTGGTTTTGGGGTCAACGCATTCCATATTAATATTGTAGCATCTGACATTTAGTACCTTTAGGGAATCTTTCAATGTGTTATTGACTTAGGTTTCCTAATATTCCACTTTAATTTGGTTAAACTCCTTATTTCAAGCAATCAACAACTCATTAGGTATTTTTTTGGCTATAGATAAGGTCAATTCAACTTTTACTCATATAGCTTATGATAATATTCTAGTAGATCTAGAGATCTTCAAGTATCTTCTTGTAGACATTACCCGAATAGTTAAGGAAAATAATGGTTTCAACTTGTAGACTTTGAAGGGTTTCCATTTCATTTTTTGATATACTATGATATAGGTCATGTTGTTGAAAATTTTTCACTAGGAGACACAAGTTGGCATGTCATGTCACAAGGTGAAAATATTCTTTCCCACATCATATCTTTGTCAAGGAAACAAAAGAACCATGTCCTTTAGATTCACCATAAGTTTAGAAATAAAATTTCTATGACAACCCATCAAAAGGAGGCACCCTCCCAACTCAAATATCCCTTATAGAAGGAAATTCAAAAAATCTAGATTCAACAAGTATCAAATGCTTTCCAACTATCAATCAATGATTTAGGGTATGATGAAAGAATTTGGACTCCTATGTAAAAGTGTAAGAAATCACACAAAAATGTGACTCAAGTTTGCATTTTATGCTTCTTTTCTCACATGCCCACTTATATGGGAAGTAATTAGGCATAATTTAGTTCATCAATTATTTTTGTATATCTTTTTTTTTTTTTGAAAAACCTATTTTATATCATTTATCTCATTTGTAAGGCCTATTATTTTTTGTCATGTTTACCTTAGTTTTCTAATAAAAGGGGTGAAATCACTTAACCCTTCCTTTACTTGTCATAATAAAAAGAATATCCCCAAAAGGACCCATAATAAGAGGATAAATGAAAAGAAATCAAATCTATGTCCAAAGGAAGAAGATTGTGGAAAATTTTAAGGTTAGAGTTTAAATAATATGCAAATACCTCCCAAGTGTTAAATCTAAAATATGAATAGCATTTGAAGGAAAATATTAGAAGCACCAACCATCACCCTTGATCCATTGTACTCCAAAAAGAAAACACTCTCATCACAATTGGAAAGATAGATAAGCCAACTCCATGATTATAAACCATAACAAAAGCATTAATTTCATTACCAAGTTTATCAGAAGCAATAGAATTGATAGAAATATGCATAGAAATTTAGAAGATCTTGATCTTCCAATACCAATGACAATAAAAAACAAAATAAAGAAACCATTGAAAAAAATAGAATCCAAGAAAGAACTTGCATTAACTTCTTATTTTTTTTAAATATATATTTTTTAAGAACTTTTGATGTTCAATAAAAGTGAGAAATTTCTCTAACCTTTTCCCATGATTGAATAATCATGATAACTTTCCTAAATGTTGAGATTAGCAATCCAATTTTCTACTTGATCTCCTTCATGATATATGTGAGTAATTTTAAAATTAAAAAAAAAATCTTATGATATCAATAGCTTCCAAAATAAGAATATATAGTCTCCATCAATTAATTACTTCTCAATGTTGGGTGTTTGCATTGAAATGATGTACAAAAAGTGGACAAATGACCAATTTTCTACACAACACACTCCTTTTATGTTCAAAATCACATAAAACGATCACATTATGGCTTGGTAAATACCAAGCAATAATGCAA
>VDFB02083398.1:80733-107581 GCA_007258455.2 Sequoia sempervirens
TATTGTGGGAGCAACGGCAGTTACATCTCTTCTTGAGGCAGGATTAGTCACTTCAACTCCGAAGCTAAGGCTCACAGCCACTTTAACTCCTATACAAATATTCTCTGAATTCTCAACCTACGATTCGGTTGGGGAGAAATTAGTTGTTCATGATATCATCAAAGCAAAGGCAAAAGGCTTAGCAAAAGGGAATAGAATCTTAGATTATCAATCCCTATGTGAAGCGGCAGACGAACAGGTATATTTACCCAGGTGTCCCTTCCAATTACGTGATCGGATAGAATACAAGTTTAAAATTATTTACTCTAACCAAACTTAGTACTTTTGCAGAGGCTCAATCAAATTAAAGGAGTCTGGCTTGTTAACGAGGAATCTGAGCACGTTCTTGAGGAAAAACACTTAAATCTAATGAGAAAATCATTAAGAGTTCTGGCCTTGGGAAAAGGAATGAAAGTGAGCACAGTAAGTCAGATGAGATTTGAAGAATTGAAGTTTCTTCAGCTATCCTATGAGTTTCCTCAATTACCAGTGAAATTGGAGAAGCTTGATAAATTGAGGGTGTTCCATGGGCCTTTCTTCACCGAAGGTGGTGTTAGTCTGCGTAAGGCAAGTTTTCTGTCTTCAATTACATTTTATTATTTATACATTTTGATTGTTTGGTAGCCATGTTCTGACAATTGGAATCTCTATGCAGCTTCCTAAAAGTTTATTGTCATTGAAGGTCATTTGCCCATTTGATTCCACTGAATGCACAAACTTTCAGATTACAGGAGCTTCTTCGTGCCCTTTGGAAAAACTAGACTTCAGTGAAATGAAGCTGCCCAAGCTACCGGCGGGGTTTAATCGGTTGGTGGCATTGAGAATTTTAATTCTAGATTGCATGGAAAAAATGTCGGAGCTGCCTAAGGAAATCTATCGACAGCCTGCTTTAGAGGTTCTAAGTATGAGAATGTGCTCGCGTTTAAAATGTCTGCCAGAATCTTTCGGACAGCTAAGTACTTTAACATATTTGGACTTGTTCTGTTGTAGTGATCTTCAAAATTTGCCTGACACCTTTGGACAACTCACAGCTTTAAGGGACTTGGATTTAACTGGGTGTACAAAGTTAAAAGCTTTGCCTGACACCTTTGGACAACTCACAGCTTTAATGGACTTGAATTTATCTTATTGTGATATGTTAAAAGCTTTGCCTGACACCTTTGTACAACTCACAGCTTTAAGGGATTTGAATTTATCTTACTGTATTAAGTTAGAAGCTTCGCCGGACACCTTTGGACAACTCACAGCTTTAAGGAGCTTGAATTTATCTTGGTGTAAAAAGTTAGAAGCTTTACCGGACATCTTTGAACAACTTAACGTTCACAACTTTGAGAAACTCAAGTTTACTTGGATGTAAGTTAAAAAATTTACTGACACCTTTGCAGAATTTACTAATCTTCTAATTAAATTGTATAATGCAGAGACCAAATAAATAGGCGGCTGCTTCCTTTAAAAATCTCCGAGGAAAATGCATTTTTTTTTTAAGAAAAGAGCCAAATAAGTTCTCATTTGAAGTCAGCATGTGCCGATAGAGATGCTGGGAGCTAATGTTTGAAAAGATATTTTAGAATATTTATTTGTTTGAATTTTTTATTAGAGGATATGTACCATGTATTATTATAGTTTGGATTTTAAAAAATGAGGTTATATTAAAAATTTAGAAGTGGCATTGAGTATATATATTTAATATATATTTTTTAAAGTATGTTTTTTTTTGCTGTTAAAAAATGAATAATATCATTTATTTATTCAATATAATTTTTTATGTGATCTTAATTTTTTTGAATTTGTTTAGTGCATTGTCTACATAATTTTCAAATCAATATCAAAGTATTTTTTTAAATAATAAATTTATTTATTTTATTTAATTATAAAATAGGTTAGAGGTCGATTATAAAAAGAGAATAAAGGAAAACTATTATTTAAGTAGATCATAGTTTAGCATTTAAAATTTGCTATAGAATCTTCTTTCTATTTCATGCTTTGATTACCAATGCATGGATTTGGGTCATGGCTATTATGATGTAGCCTATGATGACTATCGTGAATGAGGGGTCTAATTTTTTGAATGAAAGCCTTGAGATAGTAACATATTGTGAGATCTTTGGAGATGATATTCATAGGGTTCAAATTATCCATTTGCTCATCCATTATGTGCCTTCTCATCACTTTCTATTCTTGAATGAAATAATTGAATATTCACATTCTCTCGTTAATCCATGATGGCTAAGGTAAGGTCTTGAAGATTTATTCAGCCCAATTTGGTTTCCTAGATACACCCATTTCTAATGGTAACTAGATTGTAAATAATAGAAATAATACGAGTTGTGGATTTATACAAGTTATCCTTCTAACACCAAGGCATATAAAAAGATGGATGATGAGTAGTATTTTAATGCAAGGGATCCCTTGAGATATGAGCCTTCTTACTCAAAAAAGGCTCCTATGTAAAAGTGTAAGAAATCACACAAAAATGTGACTCAAGTTAACATTTTATGTTTCTTTTCTCACATGTCCACATGGATGGGAAGTAATTAAGCATAATTTAGTTCATCAATTATTTTTGTATATCTTTTTTCCTTTTTGAAAACCCTATTTTATATCATTTCTCATTTGTAAGGCCTATTATTTTTTGTCATGTTTATCTTAGTTTTCTAATAAAAAGGGAGAAATCACTTAACCTTTCCTTGTCATAATAAAAAAAATATCCCCAAAAGGACCCATAATAAGAGGATAAATGAAAAGCAATCAAATATATTCCCAAAGGAAGAAGATTGTGGAAAATTTTAAAGTTAGAGTTTAAATACTATGCAAATACCTCTCAAGTGTTAAATCTAAAATATGAATAGCATTTGAAGGAAAATATTAGAAGCACCAACCATCACCATTGATCCATTGTACTTTAAAAAGAAAACACTCTCATCACCATTGATAAATTGAGGGTGTTCAATGGGCCTTTATTCACCGAAGGTGGAGTTAGTCTGTGTAAGGCAAGTCTTCTGTCTTCAATTACATTTTATTATTTATACATTTTGATTGTTTGGTAGCCATGTTCTGACAATTGGAATCTCTATGCAGCTTCCTAAAAGTTTATTGTCAATGAAGGTCATTTGCCCATTTTATTCCACTAAATGCACAAACTAGACTTCAGTGAATTGGAGTTGCCCAAGCTACCAGAGGGGTTTAATCAGTTAGTGAAATTGAAAATTTTAATTCTAGATGGCAACAAAAAAATGTCGGAGCTGCCTGAGGAAATCTGTCAACAGCATGCTTTAGAGGTTCTAAGTATGAGAAAGTGCCCGCGTTTAAAATGTCTGCCAGAATCTTTTGGACAGCTAATTACTTTAACATATTTAGACTTGTACTGTTCTCGTAACCTCCAAAATTTGCCTTACACTTTTGGACAACTCACAGCTTTAAGGGACTTGAATTTATCTTTGTGTCAAAAGTTATAAGCTTTTCCTGACACATTTGGACAACTCGCAGCTTTAAGGGACTTGAATTTATCTTGGTGTGAAAAGTTAGAAGCTTTCCCTGACACCTTTGGACAACTCACAGCTTTAAGGGACTTGAATTTATGTGCATGTGAAAAGTTAAAAGCTTTGCCTGACACCTTTGGACAACTCACAGCTTTAAGGAAGTTGGATTTAGATTTGTGTCCTAATTTAAAAACTTTACCCAACTCCTTTGAACAACTGACATCTTTGCACAATTTACATCTTCTAATTGAAAGGTATAATGCAAAGCCAAATAATTAGGCGGCTGCTAACTTTAAAAATCTCCGAGGAAAATGCATTTTTTTTTTTAAGAATAGAGAAGTTGCAAGTTCTTATCCAAAGTCAGCATGTGCCGATAGAGATGTTGGGACGCTAATGTTTTAAAAGATATTAAAGAATATTTTTTTGGTACGAATTTTATATTAGAGGATATGTACCATGTATTATTATAGTTTGGATTTAAAAAATAGGTTATTTTAAAAATTTAGAAGTGGCATTGAGTATATATGTTTAATATATATTTTTTAAAGTATGTTTTTTTTGTTGTTGAAAAATGAATAATATCGTTTATTTATTCAATATAATTTTTTATTTGATCTTAATTTTTTTGAATTTGTTTAGTGCATTGTCTACATAATTTTCAAATCAATATTAAAGTATTTATTTTTTAAATAATAAATTTATTTATTTTATTCAATTATAAAATAGGTTAGAGGTCAATTATAAAAAGACAATAAAGGAAAACTATTATTTAAATAAGATCATAGTTGAACATTTAAAATTTTCTATAGAATCTTCTTTCTATTTGATGCTTTGATTACCAATGCATGGATTTGGGTCATATTGCTGTTGAAAAATGAATAATATCATTTATTTATTCAATATAATTTTTTATGTGATTTAAATTTATTTGAATTTGTTTAGTGCATTGTCTATATAATTTTCAAATCAATATTAAAGTATTTCTTTTTTAAATAATAAATTTATTTATTTTATTCAATTATAAAATAGGCTAGAGGTTGATTATATAAAAATAATAAAGGAAAACTATTATTTAAGTAAAATCACAGTTTAACATTTAAAATTTGCTATAAAATCTTCTTTCTATTTGATGCTTTGATTACCAATGCATGGATTTGGGTCATATTGCTGTTGAAAAATGAATAATATCATTTATTTATTCAATATAAATTTTTATGTGATTTCAATTTTTTTGAATTTATTTAGTGCATTGTCTATATAAATTTCAAATCAATACTAAAGTATTTATTTTTTAAATAATAAATTTATTTATTTTATTTAATTATAAAATAGGTGAGAGGTCGATTATAAGAAGACAATAAAGGAAAACTATTATTTAAGTAAGATCATAGTTCAACATTTAAAATTTGCTATAGAATCTTCTTTCTATTTGATGCTTTGATTACCAATGCATGGATGTGGGTCATGGCTATTATGATGTAGCCTATGATTACTATCATGAATGAGGGGTCTAATTTTTTAAATGAAAGCCTTGATATAGTAACATAATGTGATATCTTTGGAGATGATATTCATAGGGTTCAAATTATCCATTTGCTCATCCATTATGTGCCTTCTCATCACTTTCTATTCTTGAATGAATTAATTGAGTATTCACATTCTCTAGTTAATCCATGATGGCTAAGGTAAGGTCTTGAAGATTTATTCTGCCCAATTTGGTTTCCTAGATACACCCATTTCTAATGGTAACTAGATTGTAAATAATAGAAATAATAGGAGTTATGGATTTATACAAGTTATCATTCTAACACCAAGGCATATAAAAATATGGATGATGAGTAGTATGTTAATGCAAGGGATCCCTTGAGATATGGGCCTTCTTACTCAAAAAAGGTTCCTCAATGCTAGCCTTTTTCTTTCCTTTTGGGGAGGATGGGTAATGTTGATATTCAATATTTTCATTACTAAAATTATCCAAAGTCTTAATAACTACATCTATATCCCTTCTTGGCAAAAACATATTACTAGTCATATTACTATCCTTAGTCTCGTTAATATGATAATTAGTATTCATAGAAAAGTACTAATAATCTTTCCATAAACAAGAATCCTTGAAAGAGCATAAGGTCTCCTTAACACTCATGTAGTTATTTCCTACACCTTAATTTCATCCATAAGGCTTCTAGACATCTCATGCATGGCATTAGGCATGATAATAGTTCCTTGTACCATAATGAGGAGGCCCATAAGAGATACAATGAATTGAAATAGGTTCCATAAGCACCCACATACAACCATATGGTAGCACAATAGTAGTAGATCAAAGAAAAAATGATCCAAAAACAATCCATAGAAAAATAAACACAAGAAAGACACAACTATGAAGGAAGAATACAATGAAGAAACAATTAATAGGATCCAATTGATACGAGTCACAATAGTCTACATAAGGTGTGAGAGGGAGAAATTCAAGTAGGAAAGAAACCAAAAAGGAAGGAAAAATAGAAAAATGATAGAGAAAATTGGAGTGAGATAAAAGCCCAAAGCCATAGAGATACACTCCAAAATATAAATAGCGTACATGAATGAGGAAAAACTAAGACATGTTTAGAAATATCTTGATGCTAATTCATGCAGTATAAAAAAATCAATAGTATAAATAGAAATTGAAGAACCATAGTTGAGATAGAAAAAGGTCAATAACCACTCCAAATCAAAATATAATATTCTTAACCATTCCAAAGCTACACCTTCTAGAATGGAAAGACCAATAAAGCATAAAAAATAAGCTTATATATATGACAAGATTGAAGACCATACAAAACTAAAGGCCACTTCTTGTGCTTGTAAAGCTTCTAATTAGAAAAGGAAAGGAAGTGTCCAATGCTAGAAGATGATAGAACCATAATCCAATCCTCATTAGGAAATAAATAATTCCAATCTCATTTGATTCTTTCCAACCACCAAACCATTCCATATCATGAAGAAAATGTTTCTAAACCTAATTGAAGGTGAGAGTTATTTTTCTATGCATGTATTGGTTAGAAAATTCAACCACCTCTTGCCAAGTCTTCTAGATCTAAACAAGTGAATCTCTTTCAACTACCAAACACTCATGGAAGATATTCTACAATTTTTCCTTGTGCTCAAGGGTTTTTCATTGAAGTGTTTGAATCTATCAAAGACCAAGGTCATTTTTTAATCATTTTTGGTTTTGGGGTCAACGCATTCCATATTAATATTGTAGCATCTGACATTTAGTACCTTTAGGGAATCTTTCAATGTGTTATTGACTTAGGTTTCCTAATATTCCACTTTAATTTGGTTAAACTCCTTATTTCAAGCAATCAACAACTCATTAGGTATTTTTTTGGCTATAGATAAGGTCAATTCAACTTTTACTCATATAGCTTATGATAATATTCTAGTAGATCTAGAGATCTTCAAGTATCTTCTTGTAGACATTACCCGAATAGTTAAGGAAAATAATGGTTTCAACTTGTAGACTTTGAAGGGTTTCCATTTCATTTTTTGATATACTATGGTATAGGTCAATTTGCTGAAAATTTTTTACTAGGAGACACAAGTTGGCATGTCATGTCACAAGGTGAAAATAATCTTTCCGACATCATCTCTTTGACAAGGAAACAAAAGAACCATGTCCTTTAGATTCACCATAAGTTTAGAAATAAAATTTCTATGACAACCCATCAAGAGGAGGCACCCTCCCAACTCAAATATCCCTTATAGAAGGAAATTCAAAAAATGTAGATTCACCAAGTATCAAATGCTTTCCAACTATCAATCAATGATTTAAGGTATGATGAAAGAATTTGGACTCCTATGTAAAAGTGTAAGAAATCACACAAAAATGTGACTCAATTTTGCATTTATGCTTCTTTTCTCACATGCCCACTTATATGGGAAGTAATTAGGCATAATTTAGTTCATCAATTATTTTTGTATATCTTTTTTTTTTTTTTGAAAACCTATTTTATATCATTTATCTCATTTGTAAGGCCTATTATTTTTTGTCATGTTTACCTTAGTTTTCTAATAAAAGGGGTGAAATCACTTAACCCTTCCTTTACTTGTCATAATAAAAAATATATCCCCAAAAGGACCCATAATAAGAGGATAAATGAAAAGAAATCAAATCTATGTCCAAAGGAAGAAGATTGTGGAAAATTTTAAGGTTAGAGTTTAAATAATATGCAAATACCTCCCAAGTGTTAAATCTAAAATATGAATAGCATTTGAAGGAAAATATTAGAAGCACCAACTATCACCCTTGATCCATTGTACTCCAAAAAGAAAACACTCTCATCACAATTGGAAAGATAGATAAGCCAACTCCATGATTATAAACCATAACAAAAGCATTAATTTCATTACCAAGTTTATCAGAAGCAATAGAATTGATAGAAATATGCATAGAAATTTAGAAGATCTTGATCTTCCAATACCAATGACAATAAAAAACAAAATAAAGAAACCATTGAAAAAAATAGAATCCAAGAAAGAACTTGCATTAACTTCTTTTTTTTTTAAATATATTTTTTTAAGAACTTTTGATGTTCAATAAAAGTGAGAAATTTATCTAACCTTTTCCCATGATTGAATAATCATGATAACTTTCCTAAATGTTGAGATTAGCAATCCAATTTTCTACTTGATCTCCTTCATGATATATGTGAGTAATTTTAAAATTAAAAAGAAAAATCTTATGATATCAATAGCTTCCAAAATAAGAATATATAGTCTCCATCAATTAATTACTTCTCAATGTTGGGTGTTTGCATTGAAATGATGTACAAAAAAGTGGCCAAATGACCAATTTTCTACACAACACACTCCTTTTATGTTCAAAATCACATAAAACAATCACATTATGGCTTGGTAAATACCAAGCAATAATGCAAGAACATTTTGTGAGACACAAAATGTGAGCACGTTTTGTAAGCCAAAAAACATGAGTGCATTTTGCAAGCCACAAAATATGAGCACACTTTGTGAGCTAGAAAACATGAGCATGTTTTATGGCTCATAAAATGTGCTTGCATTCTGTAGCTTACAAAATTATAAAGATTGGGTGGAAGAGGGAGAGAGAGAGGGGGGGAAGAGATAAAGAGAGAGGGAGGATAGAGATAGCTAGAGATGGTGTAAGAGATAGATAAAGGTGGGGAAGAAGAGAGATGGAGAGAGAAGATAGAAAGATAGAGAGGGAGAGGGTAAGAGACATATAAAGAGATAGTAAGAGAGAAATATAGAGGGAGAGGATGAGATAGAGAGATAAGGAAGAGGGAAAAGGGGAGAGATATATAGAGATAGTGAGATAAGGATAGAAAGATATGTACAAGGAGAGGGAAATATGGAGAGGGAGAGGGAGAGAACGAGAAAAAGAGATGGAAGAGAGATAGAGTGAGTGAGATAGAGAGAGATAGAGTCAAAGAGGGAGAGGGAGAGAGGGACAAGGAGAGGGAGAGGGAGAGAGGGTGAGAGTGAGATAGAGAGAGATGGGAGATAAGTGGAGGGAGAGAGAGTGAGTGTGAGGAGATGGATAGAAAATTAATGAAATGGTGATAGAGATAGAAAGATATAGAGGTAGAGGGAGATTGAGATAAATAGAGAGAGGGAGGATAGTGAAAGATAAAGAGAGGGGAGATAGAGAGATAGATATGGAGAGTGGGAGAGAGAGGGTGGGGGAGAGAGATAGATAAAGAGTGAAAGGGAGATAAACATAAAGAAATGGTGAGAGAGAGATAAGAGGAGAGGGTGATGGAGAGAGGATAGAGAGACATAGATATATGAAGGGGGAGAGATGGGAGAGAGATAAAGTGGGAGGGAGAGAGATAAATAAATAATGAGAGATATATAAAGAGAGAGAGGGAGAGGTAGAGATAGAGAGATAGAGGGAGAGAAATATAGAGATCTAGCGATATATATAAAGAGATAGAGGGAGAGGGGGAGAGAGAGAAATAAAGTGAGTGAGAGTAGATAGAGGAAGAGATAAAGATATAGAGATAGATAGGGAGAGAGATAGAGAGATAGAGAAAAGAAGGTAAGAGACATATAAAGAGATAGTGAGAGAGGGAAAAAGATGGAGAGGATGATGTGTGTGTGTGTAGAAAAGGAGGATTCGCTACTCATGAGTCGCTTTATTCTCAAGATATTTCCAAGGGGAAAACTATCCTAAACTACCTCAAGGGACACAAAAGAAGTTCTAGAATCAGAAAGAGTAGGTCACAACAATTTTCTAGACAAATTGATGAGCTCTTAGCCAAAGGATGACAATGCGGTTCTAGGACGACAGCACGGTGTGATGAAATCTCTCTGGTGCACTGGCGTCCATATGGACCAAAAACCAAGAATATCATAGTAAATAGTAGAGTGGCTACTAACAATAAAAATACTGAGAAATTATGGAATGTAGGAAAATGACATAATACATAGAATCGAAATAAAGTGAAGTGTAGATGGTAGAAATAAAGAGAAGAAAGGAAATTGCTTATAACCATGCAAGTGATTAAGCCTCCAATAGATGAATGTCTTCAATACCTGCATGCATAAGATCTAGATAAAGTGTTGGGGTTGTATAGGGGTTTGCCTTAGTCAAACCCCCACTTTGGTGTTCCCACCTCCATGGAAAACTAGATAAATAGAGAGAAATGGACAAAGGAGTGATCAAGACAATCCCCTCTTGAGGAGAAGAACCTGTATCACAAAATGTAGGTGATAAAGGAAATCCCCACTCTAGGAGGAGAACTTGTATCACAAAGTAGAGATGCAATAGATAGGGGATGTGTGAAATCCCAAGATGCTCGCAAGCATGAAGTAAGGGAGAGAGTGTTGCAAGGATTAAGCAAGCCAAAGAGGGAGAGTAAGAACAAAAGAGAGGGTTGCGAGAGCCAAGAGAGCTACAAAGAGGGTTGTGATAATGTGAGAGCTTGAAGCTGCTATAATAAGTGAGAGATTGGTGCAAGGAAAAGAGTGAAGAGGAAAAAGAGAGTGTCTCTAAGGGAGACAACTCAAGAAGGATTAATGGATTGAAAGAATGGATTAAAAAGAGAGAATAGGAGGGAAAAGAAGGTTCCCCAGCCATTACAAGGCATCCCTAGCTGTTACCACTGACAAAGTTTGTTAAAAAGTGGTAAACATGTACAAAAATGGTCATTTGAATGTTGAAACATCACAGGACACTAGCGCAGCGCACAGATGTCCATGCAATGCGCTAATGTATGGATACATCACACAATAAAACAATGAGAATAGGAGAAGCATAAGTTTTGACACAAAGATGATGCACAAGGATAGCTACTGAAAAAGGATGTTGCAGCATCTTGAGAGGGAAAAAGCCTAATGAAGGGGCTAAAATGAGCCTACACAAGTTCTAGGGGAGTGGACACTAAATAGGATGCGAGAATGTATGTGAAATTGCAAGGGGTTCAATTTTGTGACATTAGATTTTTCCCCCACTTAGCAGGTATATGAACCTACACTAATATGCACACTAAAGAAAGTTTACTAAACATAAATAACATCATAATGCCAAAAGGATACTGTAGAGGAAGCAGATAACTCTTTGAACCAAGGACCCATGCCCCTAGGCTGAAGACCTACAAAACAAATGCATTAGACAAGAAAAACCTACACCAGACAATAATGTTAGCACACAAAAAACTAAAGGATTTGAGTCAGCAAAGTGAAAGAGACCTTGATGTAGAAGGTTGTCTCAGTACTATGTGTCATCCCCAAATTAAGAAATAATACATAGAAGAATTCTAAAATGAAGAGAAGAAGGTAAGGATTGGTTGCTTCAAGAGAAGAGCACATCCAAAAGTTAGGGAAGCAACCAATATTGAAGAGAGAGGGAGCATATACCCAAGATGAAGAAGATGTAGATCTTCAATCTGGTATATACAACTTGAGAAGAAAAAAGAATTTAAAAAAGAGTTGGAGAAGCTAGAAAGGAATGAAAATTCTAAGAGATACAGCTCCACAGGTACTCTCTCCTGAGGAGGTTTGAACATAAGGACTCCATAGCTCTACAAAACTATGAAGTTGCACAAAGTACACCAAAGGCCCTCATACAAATCTCGCAGGATGAAAGTGTCTCACAGGCCTGCAGACCTGTAAGGAGGAAACCCCCAAGATCTCTCACATGAAGGAATCCTCATGAAGTAAGTTCCTTATAGGCCCACAGACCTACAAGAAGGTGACCCCCAAGATCTCTCACATGGAGGAAGTCCAGAGAAGTAAGTGTCTCTCAAGCCCACAAACTTGTAAGGAGACATCCCCCAAGATCTCTCTCATCGAGGAAACCTAGAGATGTAAGCACCTTACAGTCCCATAGACCTACAAGGAGGAATCCCCCAAGATCTCTCACATGGAGGAAACCCATAGATGTAAGTGTTTTACAGGCCCACAAACTTGTAAGGAGGCGTCCCCCAAGATCTCTCACATGGAGGAAACCCAGAGATGTAATCACCTTATAGGTACACATACCTGCAAGGAGGTGTCTCCCAAGTTCTCTCTCATGAGGGAAACCCAAAGAAGGGGACTCCACAGAGTCAGATTGGAAAGCAGCTTTATAGGTGCACTTGCAAAGTGACACATGTTAATTTGTGGATAAAACATGTAAGAAAACAAAGCAGCCATGCAGGAAAATAAGCGAGCAGTCACGCAAACCGTCAAAAAATTGGAAATATTTCAAAAGGGTCCTAAGGGAACCTTTCAAAAGAAGAGGGGTCCACTCAAGGGATGTGCTATTTGAAAAGCGAGGTCTAGTCAAGTTTCCCCCAAGCTAGATGTAAAGATATGAAATAGGTCTAGTCGGGTTGCCACCAAGCTAGACACAATAGAATCCATTTGAGATAAAAACTTTCAAAGGGGGTCCATTGGGAACCCCTCAAGACAACAAGGGGCCCACTCAAGGGGACACACCAATTGAAAGATAGAGAGAAGAGAGGGCGTCCTTAGAAGGACACACATCTCTAGAGTAAGTTACCATTGCCTCCAACATATAGGGGAGGAGAACCATGCGAGAAACTATATAAGGGAGGTGTGAGAACCTCATGAGAGAACACTTAAAACAAATAGGATAGAGGTAGACCTCAATATCACTTGTCAATTGAAGAAGAGGTAGGTACATCAAAAAATAAATGAGTGATGAAACCTAAATCATGAAGTTGTATTTTATCCTTCAAGGCCTTACATTCACTAGTGGAATGGCCAAGAACTCGATGGTATGCATAAAAAGAATGTTTTACTTTATCATGCTTATGAGATTTCTTATGTGTAGGAGAAGGAAGAGTAATCAAGTGGGCTTTGAGAAGCCTCAGCAAAATACGATTTTGCTTAGACAAATAATGAGGAGCAAGAAGCAATCCTTTCTCTTGTAGAGGAAGACTCGACTGCTCACAAGAAGAATACATGAAGATAGAAGACAACAGAGGAGGATCTCCATAGAGAGTGTTACAATTTTCCTTCACATTACCCCACGATACAAAAGGGTAATCATCTTTGATAACGGGTGTGGATGATTTTATTGAAAGCTCTAAGTGGATTAGGTCGAGTTTACACTCTCCAATGAAGGGTTTCATAAATTCTAGAGAACCCCAATCATCACCAAGACATGCATTTCTTGAGAAGAGGTAGAAAGAGAAGACTTAATATTTCTTGCTTCAGAAGGATCTTCTTCAGGGATATCTATCTCAAGAGTATCCTTTGTAGTATATACTGCTAGAGTAAACATCAACTTATTGGAAGAAACTAAGGGAATAAAATTAGGCACAACTGAAACCTGATGGAAACTTCCATCTCACATAAGTGCATAGCCTCAGGTTCAACCTTAACTATGACTACTCAATTATTTCAAATGAACTTAATAGATTTATGCAAGGTAGACGGGACTACACCCATAGCATGAATCCACGATCTACCTAGAAAAAGGTTACATGGTAATTTTTTTGACATAACATATACAAGGGTAGGTATAGTAATAGGTCCTAACCTCAAAGGCAAGACTATCATGCCTAGGGCTTGTTGACCGACATTTTAAAACCCATGAATGTCAACAAAATAAACATTAAGAGAAGATGAATCAATATTAATCCTAGGCAATAGATCAATGCTACATACATTAAGTGTCAAACTGATATCAGTGAGAGTACATCTAATGCCAATGTTGTTAATGTTGAGTATAATCATTAAAGGATCTGCTTGTTTCTGCACATTCAGGGGAAAAAAATTTGTGGATAGAACGTGATATTCGATGAATGTACTTGAATATAAGCCATCAATGCATTAACATCTATCAACCTAGCAGAGGCAGGCAAGAGGATCTTTTGCAAGGCTTCCTAAAGCATTCCTTGATAAACTGGAGCTGACTGAAGCAAGCCCCATAGTGAGATCTTAGCCAGAGTAACTTAGAGTTTCTCAACGAGATCATAATCACCAAGTGCTTTAGTTGTAGGTTTAGGTGCTTGAGGAAGGCTTGGTTGAAAAGGTGGTAAAGAAGTAGGTTGATCAACATTTTATTTATTCTTTCTAGTCTCATAAGTATTAGTTGTCGCTCTATAAGAGGGAGCCTTAGAAATATCAAGAGAGTCATCATCAAATAGAACACCATTAATAGAGAAAACCCTTTTAGGAGGACTAGCTGAAGTTAGGTAAATGACTGGTCTCTTAGGCCTTTGAGGGGCAACAAAGACATAGATCACATTTACATAATCATCACAACTAGTAGAAGAGTCATTTGAAGAAATATGCTCAACATCTATGCTTAGGGTATTCGATGTGAGAGGGACTTCATCATTCACTAATGCATCATCTTTGGAAGAGAGTGCATTGGAACAAAAATGAGATTCACCATCTACCAATGCAACGTCTCTAGAAGAGAGTGCATTGGAATGAGTAAGAGATTCATCATTCACGGATGCATCATCTCCAAAAGAGAGTGCATTGGAATGAATAGAAGGTAGAGTGACATTAATAAAGGTATCAATGATTTCACCCTCTTGTGCCAAAATATCCTTAGAAGGAATCTTGGGAGAGGGATCAACAAAGAATAATAAGAAAGGAGACAAGAACTCGCTTTCACATGCTTGTAAGAGAACTTCTTGAAGCTTCTTAACAAATATGGAAAGATATAGAAGGAAGATAGGTAGAAAATACATTTTGAAATAGAGATATAGCCACGCCAACTGATCTAGAGTGCAATCCAGGGGTGACAAAACTAAGAAAAACCGAAAATCTCAAATTTCCAAATTTTCAGTATTTTCTAGGTTCTAGTAATTTGTATTTTCGGAGGCCTTTAGAGCAGAATTTGGGGTTAAAACTTGCGTTGGTCCCTAAAATGGGTTTCCAAAGGCACGCTCTTTTAGGGATTGAATTATTCCTCTTGGAGACCTTTCCAATGGTGCAAGCAGTTCTGAATTATGAGCACCGAGTCAAAAGTTATGACCCCACCAAGTTGGGGTAAATAAATTCCTAGTTTTCTGAGAAATATTATGGTTCACATTGGGTTCACCAAAATGTAGAGAAAGGGGATTCACTACTCATGAGTCTTTTTATTCTCAAAATATTCCCAAGGGGCGAACTTCCCTAAACTACCTCAAGGGACACAAAAAAAGTTCTAAAATCAAAAAAAGTAGGTCACAATAGTTTTTTGGACAAACTGATGGGCTCTTAGCCAAAGGATGGCAACGTGGTTCTGGGGTGATAGCGGGGCACACTGGCATCTCTCTTGTGCATTGGCGTCTGTATGGACCAAAAACTAAGAATATCACATAAAATAGCAAAGTGGCTACTAACAATCAAATTACTGAGAAATTCTAAAATGTAGGAAAATGATAGAATATGATAGAACTAAAATAAAAGTGAAGTTTATATGATAGAGATAAAGAGAATAAAGGAAAATTCTTACAACCATGCAAGTGATGAAACCTCCAGTCGATGAATTTCTTCAATACCTACATGTGTAAGATCTGGAGAAAGTGTTGTGGTTGTATAGGGGTTTGCCTTAGTCAAACCCCCGCTTTGGTGTTCCCACCTCCACGGACAACCAAATAGATAGATAGAAATGGACAAAGGAGTGATAAAGACAATCCCTGCTTGAGGAGAATAACTCGTATCACAAAATGTAGGTGATAAAATTAATCCTCACTCGAGAAGGAAAACCTGTATCACAAAGTAAAGATGTAATAGATAAGGGATGTGTGAAATCCTAAGATGTTCACAAGCATGAAGTAAGGGAGATAAAGCCGCAAAACTTAAGAAAGCCAAAGAGGGAGAGCAAGAACAAAAGAGAGGGCTGTGAGAGCCAAGAGAGTTGCAAAGAGGGTTGTGAGAACGTGAGAGCTTGAAGCTACTATAACAAGTGAGATATTTGTGCAAACAAAAGGGTGAAGAGGAAAAAGAGAGTGTCTCTAAGGGAGAAAGCTCAAGAAGGACAAATGGATTGAAAGAATGGATTAAAAAGAGAGAATATGAGGGAAAAGAAGCTTCCTAAGCCATTACAAGGCGTCCCCAACCATTACCACTTACAATTTTTTTTGAAAAGTGGCAAACATACACAAAAACGGTCATTTGAATGTTGAAACATTGTAGGACAACAATGTGGCAAGCTAGTGTCCAGATACATCACGTTATAAAACAATGAGAATGGGAGAAGCATAAATTTTGAAGCAAAGCTAACACATGAGGATAGCTATTGAAAAGGGGTGTTGGAGCATCTTGAGAGGGAAAAAGCCTGATGTAGGGGCTAAAATAAGCCTACACAAGTTCTAGTGAGTGGACACTAAAGAGGATGCAAGAATGTATGTGAAATTGCAAGGCGTACAATTTTGCAACATTATAATATAATATATGGGTGAAGCCACAATAGTGGTTTACAATTCAAGTGAGGAAGGAAAACTCACAAAAAATGACCCCAAAGCAAAAAAAGTGATTTTGGGGGTTCATACGAACCAACTGGTTCGAGCGAACCCCTTTGAATTTTGGCTGCAAAAAAAAATTGAAATGTATAGCAAAGGGGTTTGGTTGAACCCCCTTAAAGGGGTTCACTCGAACCAGGGCTTAGTTGAACCATGGTTCGAACGAACCCCCTTGCCCCTCATCCCCCTCTTGAGACACAAAAAAAGTCTAATTTTTTATGCTTCGGAGCTTAGGTTGAGGATGAAAATGGAGGAGTCTTCAGAAACCAATCTAGAATTAGGTAGTCCTCATAATGAGCTATCCAACGAATATAATTTTAATATCTTTTGATTTTATTATGTATTTGTTTTTTTAGTTTTATTAAACATTGGTTCTTCATCGAAAAATGAAGGTCTTTGTTCTGCACACGTTGAAAAATAGTAGATTATCAAAAACAAAAATTGAAAAATATGAGTACACCAGATATTGAAGTCCTTGATCTAACAAAAGAAAAAAAAAGAATTTCAATATATACAAAAAAAGTTACGCGTTATACGGTCACACTATGTCTGAATTGTAATTGGTTTGACTTCAAAACTTTATTAAAGAAAAAATATTCTATAAAAACTATCTAACCAATTGGAAGCACTAGATATCAGAGTTTCAAATATAAATTTGAAAGAATTAGAATTTTATCCTTCATGGAAAAAAAGTTATGTGTTATACGGTGTGTGTCACTTTTTGAAAATGTTGTTTTCTCAAAAAAACCAGTTTTCGTGGGAGATGGAAAAACAAATGTAATTTGATTCCAAATTTTTTAAAAAAACTATTTTTAGAATCTACAAGAAAAATTTGATGAGACTCTAGTTTGCATCATCTTCAAATTCCTCGTGGTTTAGCCGCTATAGGTGCCCGAATGTGAAGATTTAGTTAAAAATAATAATTTCAGTGTCCAGTTTGGCCAAAAATTGTAAACCACTATTGTGGGATCACCCATATGTATATATATAATATATATAAATAGATAGAGGGAGAGGGAGAGAGAAATAAAGTGAGAGTGATAGATAGAGGGAGAGATAGAGAAAGAAGGTAGAGTGAGATATAGAGGGAGATAAAGATGGTGTGTGAAAGAGAGAGATATAGATAAAGATAGGGAGGAAGAGAGATGGAGAGAGAGGATAGAGAAATAGAGGTGGAGAGGGGGAGATAAAGATATAGAGATAGATGTGTGTGTGTGTGTGTGTATAAAGAGATAAAGGGAGAGGGAGAGGGAGAGAGAAATAAAGTGAGAGTGAGAGATAGAGAAAGAAGGTAGAGTGAGATATAGTGGGAGATAAAGATGGTGTGTGTGAGAGAGATATAGATAAAGATAGGGAGGAAGAGAGATGGAGAGAGAGGATATATATATATATATATAAAGAGATAGAGGGAGAGGGAGAGGGAGAGAGAACTAAAGTGAGAGTGAGAGATAGAGAGGGGGAGATAGAGATATCAAGATAGATAGGGAGAGAGATAGAGAGGTAGAGAGGGAGATGGTAAGAGACATATAAAGAGATAGTGAGAGATAAAAAGATAGAGAAGATGAAATAGAGAGATAAAGAAGAGGGAGAAGAGAGATATATAGAGATTGTGAAAGAGAGATAGAAAGAGATGCATAAGGAGAGGGAGGGATAGAGAGATAGAGAGGGAAAGGGGGATAAAGAGAGATGTAAGAGAGATATCAATATATAGAGTCAAAGAGGGAGAGGGAGAGAGGGAGTGAGATAGAGAGAGATAGAAAGAGAGAAATTGAGAGAGAGACACACACAGAGAGTGTTGGTTCCCAAATCAGAAGATGCAATGAGTCCTAAAGAGTAGTCAGTCTCTCATATTCAAACTCAATGAGTTGATAAGGCCAACAAATGGGAGAGTGAATAAAATACCCCTTTCTCCCCTGCACTTCAGGCTCTGTTAAACCTAGGAGGGTGATCCCAATTAGTATATTTATAGGTACTTGTGTGCTGAAGTACCAAATACACTTTGAACAAATGTTTTCTCCTTTAAATGCTTAATAGACACAATACTATAAACACTTGGCTGACCTCTATAGTAATGCCTAATTTAAACATGAGAAATGTAACATAATAATGAGCTCAACACACAAACAAACTAGAACTAATAAGTAAATTTAATTTAAAATATGATCAGCTATTGTATTAACTAACACATGTAACATGAATAGCACACTTAGATCAGTGCCTCACCCATGGAATGGAGTCAACTCAAACACATACATAATCTGATGATAATTTTCACATCTGACAATAAATGAAGCTCTGAAATGTTGCATTACAACATTTTAGCATTATGTCTTAACCTTTACTTCTTACTAGCATCATGACACTTAGCCTAACATAAACCAATAGCTTCACTCAAGCATTTACATACATTATTTGAATGGACAAGCAAGAATAAAACTAAACATCCACTAGAATTCAATGGAGATGAATAAAATAATTTGTGATTATGTTATTCATAATTTATAAAACCAACACATAGGAGAGTAAAATAGTCTCAAACTTGAAATATTCAGCATTATTTTGCCAGTATTGTAATCAAAATTACATAAATATTAACAGACTCAGACCCTAAGACCTAGCTCTAAAATGTTTTGTATTCAAACTATAGTGTTTTTTGATTAATTACAAAACAACCTCCCTTGAAAATGAGGTAGAAAGACAACATTTAAGGCAACACAAAAACCCTAAATGCTCATCTGAAGAAGACACTTGGCACATTCTGGTTCGTTGATCTTCAACTCCCTTTGCTTGCAGAACAATCTTCAACCTGCTCTCTATTTTCTTGCTCCTCAATCCACTGCCCTTCAACAGAAAAATATTCTTCCTTTCTAGAAGCTTCATACCTCATCATTCCCCTTTGTTTGACTGTAAAAACCACCTGTCCTATGCATTTACCATTTTCCTTTAAAATATTTTATTCTCTTTTGTTCATTTTCACCCAGTGGCGTGAAAATAGTGTTCATTGTAAAAACTTATCTCCAGCAAAATATTTTGCACAGTAAATAAAATATTCACTTTTCATAATTTAATTTATTCTCTAGCTATTTTTACCATTTAAATTTATCAAATGATAAATTTAAAACAATGTGCATTGGGCCAGAGACCACTTTACAAATTTTACCCGTGCATTTTATTTACCTTCATGTTTCACTTTCACCATAATTTTCTCTAGAACATTTTACGACAACAAGAATAAAATTTTATTTTATGTGTGAAGACTCTCGGCAGCCACCATCGCACATCTCCAATTTGGTGTGGGAGATGAAAATAAAATCAGCGATGGGCGATGGACACAACAACCATCGCTCATGCTAATTTCAACTTGATTTTCCATTAAAAAATGGAGATGAGCACTGTTGTCATGAACATTCAAAAGTTCCTCCGGTTAATGAGAAACCCAATTTTATTTTCCCTTTGCACAATAATAATTGAAAATTCACTTTTTAACTGTTCACGTGCTTCCATTGCTTATCGCTATTGCAAAAAGAACATAGATAAAATAAATGGCAATGCCCGATGAAGAAGCCATGGTCTCGCCCATTGCCAATGTGCAGTAGGAAAGGGCCTATGAATCCTCGATGGGCGATGAGAGGACACAACCATCGCACCATCGCTGATTCAAATAGGAAATGCAAATCAAAATGGCGATCCATGATGTTGTCGTGCTTCTTGACCAATCAGAAGCAAGAATTAAACTTGCTTTCCCTTATGAACATTTGAAATATGTTTTATATTTTCCCCTTTTTATATGCACAATATTTAAAATATTCAAAATATTTTAAATTTTGACATTTGAAACTTTAGAAAAAATTTGACTTCTAATTATGCTTGCGGGCCAAATGGAGAAATTTACTGTGAGCAAACCGAAACACCTGGAGCCAAGATTTTTTGCATGCTGCCATAATAAATTATTTAGAGAAAACCCATTTGCTCAAATTTTTCCTAGCCCTTAAAATTCAGGTACCTCATTTGTAAACTAGCCCCCAGGCCGGGATGCGTTTGCCGCAATAGAAGTACATTAAAATAATTTATCAAATGACCTATGATATTGATGAAAAATGGATCTATAGAGGTTTTAGACCAAAACAAGAAATGGGTTGTCCTTAGATTTTTAAAATTTGAAACTTTTCTGGACAACATTTTTGGCCATGTTGCGATCAGAAAGTAATTATGTAACCCATCAGAATTTATCCTGGAGCCTGAAAGTGAGCATAAACAAATGGCATGGAAAAATTCTTCTTGAGGTGTAAGATATTAAATTCCAAAGTTGCATATTTGGACTTTTCTGCAATTTCACCTGTCAGAAACCAATCAAGGCTCTCAAAGTCACCTCTTTGAAAAATATCACAACTTTTGGGGGGCTTCTACTGGAAAAATAAGATCATCTAGGTACATTGAGTATGTGTGCAAAAGGGATTTCTTCAATCCATATTTATCACCAGATATTAAGGGCCAAACTTGATCACTTTGAAACATTCTGAAAATGCAAGTGTAAAAAGTGAACAAACTACATTTGCTTTTGGCTTGATAAAAATATCAAATCTGACCATAGGGCTTTGAAATCGGACCAGGGAGTACATTAATGTGGGGAGAATGGAGAGCAACAATCCTTTTAGCATGAAAATCAACAGGCTTCAAATTGTGATCCTCCAAAGTAGGTCACTTAGGCAGATTTTGCAAGTGCACTTTTGAGTGTGCAAAGACAAATTTTTGAATATGGGCACTTCAAATTTTTGAAATTTGAAAGTTCCATCTGTTGCTCTTTCTGGGGACATTTGTTCCTCAATAAATAGAGCGAGAATTCAAAATCCTCTGGGAGAGTAGACCAAGTGCCAAAAACATTGGGTGACATAATCTCTTTATTTTTTTTATTTTTTAACCTCATTTGGTGACCCCAGGCCACCAAATGGAAAAGGGAAACTAGTTCTTACCTCTGTCAAACACCAATCTTTTAAAAGAGTTGACCTCTTTTAATCCATACTTGCCTCTGCCACACCACATTAACATTAGTAACTTCATTCTTGCAAAGACAAGTGTTAGGCTACCTTTAAATTTAGCTTTACCATCACATGGCAACCAAATGACATAAGCTGCATCACTGCCACTCATTCCATTTTCTAATTCTGTGGCAAGTGACAAAATGTGAGGATAGTGATCAAGACCTTCTGAAAACACAACCTCATCCCATTTACCAATTCCCTCACAATGATCAAGCTCAGAGAAGAAAACATCCTTCAAAAATAGTGTGTAATCCTTCAGTGTGTCAAGCAAAGAGTGCTCACACATTTGTAACTCATGTCCAACTGAATTGCATCACATGTGATTTTGTTATCATCCCAACAACATAGCTTAATCACATTATTACATGCCTCAATGTTCTGAAAACAAGATTCACCAACACTCATAATACTTTCATCCACATTCAAATTATAGCATTCTAAAGAAATCTCAAGATCCCAAACAATATTTCCTACTTCAAGCTCATAGACAAGATTGTTAGCATTCATTATATTATCACAAAAAGAAGCCTCAAGTGAAGGTTCATATGACTCAAAATCTTCATTTGCAACAAATTCATCATAGTGAGTGTTCAAAGTACATTCACTATTGCCAAGAGTATCATATTCAACATTACCTCTTGCTACACCAACTTGAAAATTTGAAGCATACTGCTCATGAGAGAAACTATGAGTTGCAAATTGAGAAAAGAGGTCCTCATATGCATCCATGTGATTGACACAGTCACATTCTTCAAGTGCAAACTCATCATAAAGAGCATCATTAGTTGTACTAAGATTTGTCACTATATTCTCACTTTCATGTACAACTACATCAATGCTATCCTCATGCAAACATTCAGTGATAACTTCAAAGTCAACAAAAGAAGTAGAAGAGGGTAAAGCATCAAACAAAACAAGAGTTTCTTGTTCATCATTATCAACATATGCATGCTCCTCATAATCAACTGCTTTAGATGATTCATTCAATGAATCGCTTGCATACATATTTCCTTTGTTGATACTGCTGCTACAATCCGCAAGGCCACCTTCTTCACTGTCAAACTAAAAACCATCAATGGTTTCTTCATTGCAACTTTTCACACATGATTGCTCTGATTGAAAATCACCACATACCATGTCACTTTCATTTGATATACTGACATTCTCCAAATTACTCTTCAAATCAGCGGGCTCTTTTGTCTCATCATCATGAAAGCTTGTATTGATGCTATACTGAATACTTGTAGGAGAGGAAGGACCAATTGTACCATTGCATTGCTGATCACACATGTCTTCTTCAAACAAAATATTCAATTCATATCCATCATCTTGTTCTATTGAAGCTTCAAAAATGTTATCCAAACAAGAATGATTTCCAACTAGTTGCAAAATTTCATCTACAACACCATTGTTCTCATCATGAAGACATGAAACTTCAGAGTCAGCATGATCTTCAATTGTATATTCAAAGTCCATAGAAGAGAAAATACTTTCTGTGAACCTTGGTATTTTTACTACTCTAAATGTGCAAAACAACTTAAAAATGTGAAAAACAAAATACCAAGAACACCTCAAGATTAGCCAAAAGAGAGTGACAAAACAATGAGGAAAGTAGATAATATAAGACAAATGGTTTTACCTTCCCTTTGTTGTTGATACTCCTTTGATTGGCCCTTGCTTAAGATGGGATGTGTGCTCCTTGATGGCTCTATTGAAGATATTTACTATGTGCTTGGATGCAAAATGCAAGTGGATTTGATTGACAATTGGATAAGTGCACAAAATGGCAGCATGTAGTTGCAAATTGACTAAGTGTTGTAAATTCTTATTGAGAGGGGGTATTTATAGAGCAACTTGAATTCTCTAGAGAATTCAAGGGTCAAGATTGATCCAACAAGGTCAAGATGAAGGGCTATGGTGGGTTGAGAATCCACAAGCCCTCACATCTTGACATGTTGAGGGTGAAGTGGCCAAAGGGGGATGAGATGGAGATGAGGTGTCAAGAGGGTACATGAGGTGGAAAAAAGACATGCACCTTGGGGAGTGAGAAGATTTCCACAAAAAGGGATTTCTTGTCCCCAAGTGGGAGTGAAAGGGACATTTGAGGAATTTTAGAATTCCTCAAAAATCTACATGGGAAAAAGAAAGGTGTTTGGGGGGATAAATGTGAATTAAAAATTCACATTCCTAGGATGATCTAGAGGGTAAAAGGTGGGCTCCAAAGATGTGGGACTTGGTCACATGTGGAGATTGTGACAAGTCCAAGGTTCTAGAAGCCTTGGAAGAATGGAATGTGAATTAAAAATTCACATTTAAAGGAGAGGAATCTAGGGAAAATAAATGTGAATTAAAAATTCACATGGGAAAGGGGGTTAATGATCAAAAAGGAAAAATGGAAGAACTGACCAAAAAGTGGTGCTAAATTTAGCTAATGACTTTGATTAAGGTTGTGCAAACATTGGATTAGGCTAATTAACAGGAGATTAGAGGCAAGTGGCAAATGTAGGAGGATGTGACATTAATCTTTGATTAAGAGGATGCACATCATAACCCTGAATTAATTAAATTAATTCAGATTAGGGTGAGGTTACGGAGGATGTGACAAGGAGAGAAAGTGAGGAATTTTAAATTGATTTTTAAATCAAAAAGAGGAAGAATGACTAAATTAAATAAATTAGTGTATTTATTTAATTTAGAGAGGAATAAGGTAAAAGACAAAGTATTAATTATTAAATTAAATACTTTACTGGTATGAGACAAGAGGTGTAATATTAATTTAATAAATTAATATTAATACGATAGATGGAAAGGCAGTAATTTTAATTATATGGAAGTGATTAAATTTGGATGCCTACATTTTGCCCCTCTTCGAAATATTGTTGAAATAACAATGTTTCGAAGAAAAGTAAATGTCAGGGATGAAGAAAGGAATGAGGATTGATGCTCTGGCCTGACAAAAAAGAAGAAGGATGCCCCAGCGCCTAGTTTGAAATGGATGGAAGGAAGTGGTAGGGTATGCCCCCTCGAGAGGGCGGTTGGGGAAGAAAGGAGGGGCCCCGAACGACGTCTTAATAGAAAGAAATGGAGGAGACCTTTGGATAGAGGGAAAAAAATTAAGTAACTTTACCTTTTGAACGGAGTGGATTGGACGTACGGTGTGCGAATGGTGGCTCCGGGAAGTTAGAGATTAGTTGGAGGGATGAAAAGTTAAATAGGAGGTAAAAAATACCTTTGAGAGAGAAAGGGTTAAAAAGGTAATTTAAAATTTACCTTAGTCATTTTCACTCCAGCAAGTGAGGAAAGGAGGAGAAAGCGAGAGAGGAGACGGAGCAAATATGCCGCAGGATTACGATACCGAGATCGTGCACTGAGCTGATGAGGTGCATAAATGATGGACTCACTTCGCGATGCCCCGTAAGGTGAGTACGGAAACCTATGCTAGTGATTTTGAAAAATTTGACAGTTTGTGAAAAGATAAGCGAAAAAGTGGCATATGGGTTTTATGGGGGGAAAAAACAAAAACTGGGTAGGCGACAGAATTTTTGATTAAATTAAAAAAGGCTAGAAAAACGAGGGGGATGGGCGAACTGCTCCACCACAGTGGGGCGTGTGCACCCCCAAGGGTAGGGCGTAGCCAGGGTTGGGCACCCGCAAGGGCGTATACGCCCCGCGGGGAGCCGCCACCGCAAGGGCAGAGCCGCTCGGGAGGGCGGAGTAGGAGCTGGCAAAGGGGGAGGAGGAGCGGCTAGAAAGGAAAGAAGAGAGGAAAGAAGGAGAGGGGAGGGATAAAAACATATATGAGAAAAAAGAAAAAAAGAAAAACGAGCCGAGATTAGGAAAATTATGTACTGATAGATGGTTGATTTGGATGCAGTGGTTAAGGCGAATACAGACACACGAGCGATGGTCAGAGGCACTGACAGCTGCATTAGGAGTGATGACAGGTGCGGAGCATGCGGCTTTGGAGCATGCAGGACTTATGCATTTTCTAGAGGTGCTAGTGCTTAGGGCACATCGAGCGATACTGACGGCCCTGATAGAGAGATGGAGTTCGGAGACGTCGACATTTTGGCTACCGACGGGG
Organism: Sequoia sempervirens; assembly: GCA_007258455.2. Classification (NCBI taxonomy): domain Eukaryota; kingdom Viridiplantae; phylum Streptophyta; class Pinopsida; order Cupressales; family Cupressaceae; genus Sequoia; species Sequoia sempervirens. The sequence goes on from VDFB02083398.1 coordinate 106,310, forward strand.
GAGGTTACGGTGACGCTGGAGGATGTATGGCGCATCCTAAAGCTGCCGATATCATGGATTTTGTTGAGTGACATGGAGTCGAGGGGGGCTGAGTTGAGGCAGACTATGAGAGTGCTATTTGGGAGCGCCGCCCTGTCGTTGCGTGGTCAGCAGTTGGATGTAGATGGATGCCTGACAGTGGGAGTACCAGCATTGCCCTTATTTTTAGTGGGTTTGATCAGTGGGATATTGCTACCAGATCGTAGCAAGTATTTTTGCAGTTTTCGGTTTATGGAGCCGATCTGACATATTGTAGAGTGGCAAGAGGGACAGATTGCATGGGGTGCGTGTGTACTAGCCCATTTGTACAGAGATATGCATATAATTTGTTATCAGGAGGTAGTGAGCTTGACACATATGACGCTGCTACAGGTGTGGGCATGGGAGCACATTGTGGTGACTAGACCGATTGTTGTGCGGGAGGGAGAGGTGGATGATTTAGAGCCCATGGCATGGAGATATGGAGAGGGAAGGGGCTAGCTTATTCGTCATAGGTGGGTGGGAGATGTGGAGGTATGGAGGAGGAGGATAGATGATTTGGTGGAGGGAGACATAGTGTGGCGACCATATATGCGATGACGCTTCATGGGATGGAGGGAGGAGACTGTGAGATATAGTGGGTATTTCATGGCGCAGTGTGTTCTGATTGGGATGCTTCCACGGATAGTGGAGATGCACCGACCGGATAGGGTGCGGAGACAGTTTGGGCAGACACAAGATATTCCAGGGCCACCAGTGATGTTTCGGCGACTCACCAGAGAGTGACCATGGGGGCGTGCGATTAGCCCTACATCAGCCAGAGCAGCATGGGCAACAACAGTGCAGGTACCGTACCCTGGGCGATATGAGGGAGAGGAGGATGTAGGAGTGACAGACCGATATGACCAGTGGTTCCGCAACCACCTATGGGATAGGATTACTCCTTTGGTGCCGATTATAGGAGCAGTCAGGTTTGGATCAGAGGATGAGTGGCGTGGGGTGAGAGAGGGAGGACATCCTGAGTCGGAGATGGGAGGGGAGAGGATGGAGGCAGTGGGACGGGGAGGTAGGAGGAGGAGGAGGAGGGGAGCCAGGGGGCAGTGGAGGAGGATGAGAGAGGCGAGACGATAGGAGAGGAGGAGAGATCCGGAGCCAGATATTGGAGGACAGGAGGAGAGGGGGGATCCAGAGCCAGAGGTGGGAGGACAGGAGGGGTCAGAGGTAGAGATGTTACACGCAGTGGAGGGTAGAGGG
>VDFB02083398.1:107601-145846 GCA_007258455.2 Sequoia sempervirens
GTTAGCTACGGTTAGGTGGGATCAGGATAGACTAGAGGCAGAGACTATTATACTGCAGGTCAAAGGGGCAGCAGTGGGGACAACTGTATCGATAGGTAGTGGGCAGCGGGTGGATGATCTCCGGCGGGAGCGAGATGAGTTACAGGACAGAGTGTTTTGCTTAGAGCAGACAGTGGGAGAGATGGGGGCGATGCAGGAGAGAGAGATAGATGAGGGAGCAGGTTCAGACTATACAGGTGGAGAGAGATGCAGCACAGGCGCGAGTACAGGCAGTGGAGGTAGAGAGGGATACAGTGCAGGCGCGAGTTCAGGTGTTGCAGGAGGAGAGAGATGCAGCATTGTTGAGGGTCGAGGAGTTGTAGGGGGAGAGGGATGGGGCAGTGGTTCAGGCGCAGAGGACAGAGAGAGAGGGATGTTGTAGTGGGATAGATACAGACGCTGCAGGGGGAGCGGGATGCCGCAGTAGCATAGTGGCAGTCTATGCAGGGTAGTGATGTGATAGGGGGAGATATGTATGGATTACAGAGGGAGAGGGATGTCGCAGTAGCCAGGGTAGTGGCTGCAGAGGAGATGAGGGATCGGATGCAGGCGGAGACGACACAGTTACGCCTATCCCAGGAGAATTGGGAGCAGGAGAGGAGGATGATCACGAGGGATCGGGACAGATATCGGAAGGAGTGGAATTTCGCTCGGGTGTAGGTTGCGGAGTGAGAGGAGAATGCGAGAGAGGCCAGATTTTGGATGGCCGCATACTATCATTTAGTTCCAGATCCATCTCAGTGGAGGTTCCAGTATATGCGGCAGGCACCCCAGATGTCAGCGCCATCCCAGTCATTGGGGACACGGACATGTGGTTACAGTGATTCACCAGGTGTTTCACCAGGCAGAGGAGCAGGACCTGAGTCTCCACAGAGATCAGATGTGGGGAGTTCGTTTGGGAGGTGACAGGCTACTGAGTTTTTGATAGATGCCCAATGGACTTTGTAAGATGTATTGACAGAGATCAGAGATGTTCTATATCTCTGGATTTTGTACTTTGTCATATGAGGGATATATGTATAATGGACATGGGACAGATGTTATAGTATTTTGATATGAGACAGTTCTTATTGACACCCTATAGTATGTTTTTGTTTATGATGGATGATTATATGCATGCGTATATGGTACTATATGTGTATGTGGATGGATGCACTCATGTGTTGGTTTATTTATGTTTTATGTTTATGATATGAGATGTTCATGTGGATGAATAGATGTATGTGTTTATGGATAATTTTTACTTATGCGTATGCATTGATTTATTGAAATGTTTATGTGGATGAGTGGAGTTATGTACTTATGGAATATCGATAGTTTTGTGGATGCGAATGGTGATATGTGTACCTATGGGATTTATGATGATTTATATAGATGAATGTCTAGTTGACTTATTTATCATGTATGTATGTATGACGGATGTATGAACATTTTATGTATGCAAGATGTGATTTATTATGCGTCTAACACTTTGTGATATAGGTGGTGATGTATGTATGGATCTAACGTATGGTGATGCAGGTGGCGATGGATATATGGTCCTAACATGTGATGCAGGTAACACACGGCCATAAGTGTCGATAAGAACTGACATGGTAATGAGAGGTGGGTATGTAGTAATGGTAAAGATGGATGTCATTTGGCATCTGTCAAAAAGTATCAATACCCTAAGAAGAATGGGAAAGAATGGGGGAAAATATTTGCACAACCAAAAACCATAGGGTGAGTGTCAATGCAATGATTATGAAAAATACAATCCTAATTCAATTAGCCATCTTTGGAGCACTGGTTTTTGTTATAGCATAGGACACGATACACCAAGGTACAGAGGACCGAGGTAAATTAGTGTCTAATGCATGAGACAAACATGCCAAACAAGAAGTCTATCTCAATATCGCAAAGTCACGAAGACCTTGCTCGGGTCCGGTATTGAGATAACCACAAACACAAAAGGATGCCCCAACACAACACAAGACCTCAGGGATCTTGGTGGGTACTATGTGGGACAACCAAGAAAACACAATAAAAGAAAAGATCAAGATATGCCCCTATGTGGATTAATCAAAACACGCCATAATATGATGGATTATGATGGCCTTGATTAGTGACGATAGGGAGCCCAAATGATAAACAAAAACCAAAAGCATCAAAAAGATCATAATCAATTTCAAATGTCCTTTTCCATAGGATCAAGGGGATGGATGGGCTTGATGAGGTCTGTTAGGAAGGATACATCCTGTTGAGACCAAGGGTGGATACTAAGCAAAAAGATCGGTATGATAAAGGATATTCAGAATTGATTAGATTCGTTGGTACAAGTGGGTCTTTGCTTGTTAAGGATCAGCTGGATAAAGGCATAGCTTGATGACACAACCACAAGGGAGACAAGACAACCTAAAGACCTAGGGGCTCGGGGGCCGATCAAAGATTAGCCTTACCTACGTGAAAGCACAGAGCCCTCGTAGTTCACGGAAAAAGACCATGGATAAAGCAGAAAGAGGACAATGGTGACCGATGATGGACACAAGACGCGACCGACAAATGCCCCGGGGGAGGATCAGATGACCAACCTTGCCTACGTGAAAGCGCAGGGGCAACATAGTTCGATAAAAGGACCATGGACAAAAGCGAAAAGGGACTAATGGAGACGAGATGATGGAGGACCAAGACAAGGTTGATCCAAAAATGCCCTGGGGGCAGATCGCATGATCGGCCTTGCCTATGTAAAAAGCGCAGGGGCAACGTAGTTCAATAAGAAGATGAAAGTGAGACAAGAGGATGAGATCTAGATGGAGACTGACATGATGGAGGATCCTACATGACGACACGGACCGACGAATGAAAGACATAAGCTCAAAGTAGGATAAAAGAAAGCTCAGGATGAGGGATAGGTAAGGTGGGTCGTCCAATGCTTCAAATACCAAGTGGCTTAGGCTGATGCGGGTGGGGATGAAAGTGTGGATGACAACATAAAGTAACTAGGATGCTAGGTAGATAATGATTAAGCCCTCTATGGATGACACCTATTACCAGGTTTTCACCATCCATACTTATCCAAGGCGCCACCAAGAGGTGGTTTTCACCATAGGACGGATTTATTTCTCTTTACTATTTTTGGATCTTTTTGCCACTTTTTTGATGTTTTTGATTTTTTTGATTTTTTGATAGGGTAGACCAAGTGGACTTTAAGCATAGAACCTTTTTAGATGGAGAATAATGACAGGTTCGTCAAGGGGATCCCCTTCCAGAGTAGTCAACCTGTAAGCTCCAGATCCATATTTGGCAGTTATGATATACGACCCTAGCCAATTTGCCTCAAATTTGCCTTTCTTGTCACGATCTTGCTGGGTGCGGTGATTTTCCTTGAGCACAAGCTCACCAACCTGGAATTGCCTGGGACGGACCTTTTTATTGTAATGACGTTTAAGGCGATTCTGGTATACTTGTAGGTGATCATAGGCCCATATTCTGCATTCATCTAGTAACTCTAGCTGGGCAAGGCATACAACGTGAGCATCTTCTTCGCTGATGAGGTTCTTCAAAGAAATTCTCAATGAGGGGAGCTCAACTTCGATTGGAAAGACGGCTTCTGCGCCATATACTAAAGAGTATGGGGTGGCGCCTGTTGGGGTAGAGATAGATGTGCGGTATGCCCAAAGGGCGGGATGAATGTGAAGGTGCCAATCGCGTCCAGTGTTATTGACCACCTTTTTGAGGATGCGGATGAGGGTTTTGTTGGTTGCTTCCGCCTGACCATTACCCTGAGGGTAGTAAGGCGTTGACCAACGATGTTGGATGTGGAAAGTATCACATAGGTGCTTCATGGCTTGATTTTTAAATGGCTTTCCGTTATCAGAAATGATGGTGGATGGGATACCATATCTGCAGAGAATATGGTAGAGGATGAATTTAGAAATCTGAGTACCGGTGATTTGGGAGAGTGGCATTGCTTCCACCCATTTGGTGAAGTACTCAGTTGCGGTGATGATGAATGTATGGCCGTCAGATGATGGTGGGTGAATCTTGCCAATCAAGTCGAAACCCCATTGATAAAATGGCCACGGTGTTAATAGGGGTTGAAGATCTTGTGCCGGGGCATGAATCAAATCTGCATGCTGTTGACACGGAAGGCATTTCCTTACAAATTCACAAGCATCATGTTCCAATGTAGGCCAGTAATATCCAACCCGCAAGATTCTTTTGGCTAGAGCCATACCATTTGAGTGAGCCCCACAAATACCACCATGTACTTTCGTTAGTACCGTTTGGGCTTCGGTCTCATTTAGACATCTCAGGAGGATTCCATCATACCCGCGATGATAAAGCGTATCACCGATGATGATGTATCGGGATGAACGATGGATAAAGGATTTACGTTGGTTACGTGTAAGTTCCAGGGGTATGGTGTTATCACAGAGGTAAGTATATATGTCTTGGTACCATGGGGAGGTAGGACCTACAACATCACACACCATGTCACTGTCAGGAACATTATATGCAGGGATTAACAGTTGTTCGATGAGAAAATCACACTCTGTCCGATCCTTAGGCATGTTAATTAGAGAACCGATAGTGGCCATGGCGTCTGCTGCTTTATTCTGCACCCGAGGGATTTGGTCAAACTGTATGGAGGTGAAATATTTTTTGAAATCGTTCACCATGCATTTATAGGGTAGTAGTTTGTCATCCTTTGTGAGGAACTCATCATTAACTTTCCTGATAACCAACAAGGAATCCCCAAAGACTCTCAAATGTGTAATGTGCCACTGTTTTGCAATTCTAAGGCCAGTGAGGAGGGCTTCATATTCTGCCATATTGTTGGTGTAGGGAAACACTATTCTGAATGATTTTGGGATGTAGTCACCTTGAGGGGTGACTAATAGAATTCCTACCCTAGATCCATTATGAGTGTATGAGCCATTAAAATATAATGTCCAAGTTGGTGCTTCTGTTACTGTGTAGATTCCTTCATCTGGAAATTCAGTGTCTATTGGGTAGGCATCTACTAGTGGTGCTTCAACCAATTGATCAGCAATAACCTGTCCTTTGATAGCTTTGCGATCTACATACTCGATGTCAAATTCACTTAGTAGCATGACCCATTTGGCCATGCAGCCAATCAAAGTGGTTCTAGATAACAGATATTTCAAAGGATAAATTTTAGCAATTAATTTGATAGGGTGACTGAGCATGTAATGGTGGAGTTTCTGTGTACTGAAGACTAGCGCGAGGCACGCTTTTTCCATAGGAGAGTAATTTAGCTCATAGCTGACTAGTGTTCTGCTGATGTAGTAGATTTCTCTTTCTTTGAGTGACTCATCGTGCTGCACCAATAATGCCCCCAGTGCGACTGAGGTAGCAGAGATATAAAGCAGGAGGGGTTTTCCTGGAATAGGCGGCATCAAAATTGGTGGATGAGCTAAGTATTCCTTGATTTTATCAAAACCCATTTGACACTGTGGGGTCCATCGGAAGGTAAAATCTTTCTTCGGAAGATGGGTAAACGGCTGACATTTATCTGCGAGCTGGGCTATGAACCGCCGGATGGACTGCATTTTTCCCTAGGGGCTCCTTAACTACTTTAGATTGTGTGGAGGCGGCATATCCAGAATAGCCTTTACTTTGGCAGGATCAACTTCAATACCTCTACGGGAGACTATGAAACCTAGCAATTTCCCTGATGTGATGCCAAAGACACACTTCTTTGGATTCAACCACAACTTATAGTGCTCTAGTCGCTCAAATATCTTCTTCAGAATGGTGGGATGCTCGGCTCGCGTTCTGGATTTCCCTAATAGGTCATCAACATAGTCTTCCATGATAATGTGGATAAGGTCATGGAAGATAACGGTCATAGCTCTTTGATACATTGCCCCCGCATTCTTGAGACCGAAGGGCATAACATTGTAACAGAAGGTGCCCCAAGGAGTTGTGAAGGCGGTTTTGTGTTGGTCTTCAAGTGCAATTCGGATCTGGTTGTAACCGGAGAAGCCATCCATGAGGGACAACATCTCGTGCCCTGTTGTTAAGTCAACCAACATGTCAATATTAGGAAGAGGGAAATCATCTTTTGGGCAGGCTTTGTTGAGATCCCTAAAATCTGTGCAGACCCGAATGTCACCATTTGGTTTAGCAACCGGCACTATGTTAGAGATCCATTCGGAGTAGTCAATAGGTCTGATAAAACCTGCATCCAGTAACTTCTCCAACTCTTTCTTTACTAACAATGCAACTTGCAGATACATCTTACGAAGTTTTTGCTTGATGGGTTTGGCGTCTGGGTGAATCTCTAAGTGGTGAACCACTAAAGCAGGGTCTAAGCCTGGCATGTCTGAATATGACCAGGCAAAATTGATGATGCCTTCTCGAAGTAGCTGCGCAAAGATCGGATACTCTTGTTCAGAGAGTGACTTGGCTACATAGGTGATCTTCGGATTTTCAGTAGTTCCCAAATTAACTTCTTGTGTCTCTTCAATCAGGATAGATGATCTGGGAGATAGCTGAGTTCCCATAAGGGGAAGATGAACATCTCCATCTTCCGGCGCCTCTTCGAGGTTTTCGCCTTCAGATGCGTCCTTTATTTTTACTTTTTCTAGGTCAGGAAGCGTCTCAGGGAGGTTTTCACTAGATGACCTCTTTTATTTTTCCGATTTTTATTTTTGTGACTGGAGTGTTCATCCTGCCCCAATCCCATAAGGTTGACATAGGTGTCCGCAGACATACTGACAGGTGTGGTGTTGTGTAGGTCCCAATCAATGAGTTCAGGGTGACGAAGGGATAGGCTGATGGTGCAAACAGATAGGCATTCGAACATGGAGGATAAATCAGTGTGATCAACATCCTCGTATGCATGTATGATGGATTCCTCCTCGGGTATGTCTTCCAATGATCCATCGTCCACGGTGATACTATTGGAAGTATTAGATGACGTTGCAGGGCTTCTTTGCTTGTTGTCATACCCAAGTCCTACCTTCTTTGGTAACTGTTGTGTATCAATGGGTTACAATCGCCCTTGTTCCTCTTTACCTAGGCCTCTACTTTGGTAGTTATGCTTTTCCACGAACTTTGTTGGCCAATGATACTTTTCTTGAAAATATTTCTTTAGAGGAGTTTCTGGTTCGAGCTCTTCTCGGTAGACCCACTGACTTATGTCTTCCTCTGGTGCATCAATCTTGACACTCGGAGATCTGTAGGTGGTAGTAGGAATGTTTTTCCCGTTGAAAGTGATGATCTTGTCTTCCTTTTGTAAAGCATGTGAAGGTTGACCGTACTCATGTGGTGATGGTGGCATAGTGGCTACATTGAGAGCCGTATGCATCTCATACTCACCGTACCCTTTGTCAATGATCTGGACTCTAGTGACCAAAGGATTAGTGGCGGAGGATGGAGTGGTGATTATGGTGGATGATGGATTGGAGGATGATGGATTTGAGGATGATGGACGGGATGCCCCCATTTCGACCCCTGGACAATAATGTAAATGTGGAAAAGATGCTTCTAAAGCTCGACAATACTCAAACGGTTGGGGGTCAGCATAGATTGTGACCTCCTGTCCATTGATTGGGAATTTGAGGCATTGATGGTACATGGATGGGATGGCTTGCATAGCATGGAGCCATGGGCAGCCAAGGAGGAGATTATACAGTAAGTCCAGATCAAGGACATGATAGGTAGTATATTGGAGAATAGGTCCCACTTGGATAGGAAAATTGATGATTCCTTCTGAATTTCTCTCTGCATTGTCGTAAGCTTTGATTGTAATTATCTGGTTGCTTAGGTCCGCTTGAGAATATCCTATCTGTTTTATGAATTTCAAAGTACATAGATTGAGGGCAGAGCCATTATCTACCAAGACCCTTTTTATTTTATGGCAGGCAACTATGACTTCAATATGTAGGGGGCGGTTGTGATTGGCATCGATATTGGTCATATCATCTTGGCTGAAGTGAAGGTGATGAGACAAAGCCAAGTGTCCCACCAAAGCTTGGAATTGTGTGGGGTCGATGTCATTTGGTACATGGGTCTCTTGCAAGGCTCTATTGAGGATCTCTTGATGTACCGGGGAAGACCTAAGTAAATCCAAAATGGATATATGAGCGGGGGTCTTCCTTAGGTGATCAAGGATGTTATATTGAGAGTTTATGGGAGCGGGTTGGATGGGTGTAACAGCTATGGGGACAGTGATACGGGCTCGTCGTGTGGTCACAGCACATTGAGGGTATTTGGCTTTAACATGTATCATGGACACTCGGGGTTCCACCTGCTCAACGTAATGAATAACACCTTCATAATTGAAGGGAGTATTCTTGTAATTCACATTATTTGTTCTGTTGTTTTGGAGATGGCTAGTGGAGGTGCTAGGACCTTGACTATGATTTGGGAAGGCATTTTGATAGATTTGCCGCTGAGCATTGGACGATGAAGGTTGACTGGGGTCAACCTTGATATCTCCTTGATCGATGAGATCTTGGACATAATTCTTCAAACCCTGACACTTATTCAAAGAGTGTCCCTTGATTTTATGGAAGTCACAATACTCGTTTTCTTTAAACCATGCCAGCTTGGGTTTGGACTCATCGAATGGTTTGGTGATAGGATATGTGATGGGGTAATTGATTTGTAACAATTTTTTAAAAACAACACTCAAGGGTTCACCCAATTGGGTGTATTGACGTTTGGTGTTCCCCTGATTTCTTTGGTTTGACTGTTGGGGGGGACGAGGTGCCCCCTGGGGTATGGATATGGCATTGGGTATAGACTGTTGTTGCCCTTGGGATGCATTAGCCACTTGGACATGCTTGGTGTCTGTCACTCCATCATTCACTGCATTCTTGTTTTTATTCTAGAACTGTGGTTTATCTCCAAATGACCTTTCTTTATCATGACTGTGTATTTTGATGTGTCCTTTGGCAATGAGGGCTCGTTCAAGGATAGGTCCCTTTTCCACTATCTCGATGAAAGTGGTGACACAGTGCAGTCTAAAGTTGTGGGCCATGTTAGGGTGAGAATTTTCCACAAAAAGGGTGACCATATCTTTTTCTTTCAAAGGATTTTTCATTCTACTGGCTAATGCACGCCACCGTTGGAGGTAGCTGGTGAAGGTCTCTCCATCACGTTGTTTCTCTTTCAGGAGATCTAAGGTGTTCGTATCCTTTTGCAAGTTGAAAGAGAAATAGGATACAAACTACTCTGATAAGTCTGCAAAAGTTTTTATAGACCCCTTTTCGAGAGTCATGAACCAATCTAGAGCATGGCTTGCTAGGCTTCGTGGGAACAAGCGCAAGAGATAGTTATCACTGTACATGACTTCTTGACACTGTGCATAAAACTCCTGCAAGTGAGCCTTTGGGTCTTTGTCTCCCTTGTATTTGTCAAATTTTGGAATCTCAAAATGTTTAGGGAATGGGATCAATGAGATGGAGGGGTCAAACGGATATGGGCATATATCTTCAAATTTGAATGATTGTTTTGTAGCCCCTGCTTGAAGATCCTTAAGGCCGGCTTTGATTTCCAACAAATCTGAGCTAGCTGGTGGTGGGTTGGGGAGATATTGATGGTAGAAAGATGAAGGATCTTGTTGAAAGGGTGTCAGATTCTTGAAATGCAGGTTTGGGTGATTGGCTGATGATATAGCTTGCTGGTAGGATGAGGGGTTTTGTTGAAATGGAGGTTGTTGTTGTGGGGCGTAATATGAATTTGTATGGTAAACATGTGGGGTAGGTTGTTGAGGAACTTGGATAGGACGTTGTATGTTAGTTTGTTGGTATTGAGGGTATTGTTGTGATGGTTGGGAGGTCGTGTAAAGCGGTTGTTGGGGAAATTGTTGTTGGTTGTGATAGTAGTAGTGTTGGGGAGGTTGTTGTTGTGATGTCAAGTGTTGTATGGGTTAAGGTGGGATACTGTGTTGTGTTTGAGCCTTTGGACGTAAAAGGGACGCGAGAAAGGGAGATATGGTTTGGGAAATAGGTTGAGATGGATTTCCTTGTGATTGGTAGGATGGTTGTTGTGAAGAGGTCAAAGTATTGGGTATAGGTTGTTGCGGATGAGATGGTGGAGGTAGCGTAGGATCATTTTGCAGAGAGGGTTGTTGGGTACTGCTCGGAATGTTCAGCTGGGGTGTGCTTTGTGGTGGCATTTGAGGCAGGATAGTAAATTGGGGAACCTGTTGAGGTGGTAAATTTGTAGTCCTGAGAGGTGGAAGTGGTGTTGCAAAGGAGGTGCCCCCAACATTGATTATAGGTTGGTTCAGCAGAGGGGGTGCAGTTAATGTTAATGGCGGAGGTTGTGGAATGCTTTGTGGCATGCCATAAGCAAAAGGGTTATTGGGATCAGGCACTTGAGGTCCTCCTATAGCTGAGGTGGAAGTGTGTGGGGGATAATTAACTTGATAGAGAATGACATTGCCAAATTCAGGTTGATGCCAACCCTCGACTGGAGGAACATTGGAGAAGTATGAACTTTCGAGTGTACTTTGGGTCTCTTGGAGTACGTTAGATGGGGCGCCCCTATATTTGGAGAAGTCAACATTGGAGGGGGGTTTAACACCCTTCTCAATTAGGTGGGCCAAGATTTCTTCTCCATGTTTCTCAAGCAAGCGATCAGTCATTTGAACATTGGCGGGGTTACTAAAATGTTCTTCAAGTGTGAGTTCAGGTTGATTAACCATACTCTCCTCTCCATGCGGCGAGTTATTCTGATTCTCAGTGTTAGAATGGGATGAAGTACCATTATGTGGATCATGAGGGATGTTGGTGCCCTTGTTAGGATCTGATGAGGTGTTGATTGTGTTTTTGGGATCTTGGGAGTTGTTGGATTGGACATTTTGAGCTTGACAGTCGACCATTTTCTTTGCCTGTGAACGGGTCTGAACAGGCATGCAAATGTGGGATGAGGGGAATAAAGACTTTGTCAAATGATTTGATTATAATGGGATAAGATTTGGACCAGATTTTGTTGGGATATATTGGATCAGATTGGATTTCGATTGGAGTTGATCAGATTGGATTTGGATTTGATTGGATTTGATTGGATTGGATTTGGATTTGATTGGATTGTTTTGGATTGGATTGGATTTGATTGTTTTGGATTGGATTTGATTGGATTGGATTGGATTTGATTGGATTGGATTTGGATTGGATTTGATTGGATTTGATTGGATTGGATTGGGTTGGATTTGATTGGATTTGATTGGATTGTTTTGGATTGGATTTGATTGGATTGGATTGGATTATGAAATGTGTGAGAGAGAGACCTTAAGCTTGATCACGTGAGATTACCCTTAGTAACCCTAGAACTTTGATTGATTAATAGGAGGATTACGGCACCGAATCCACCTTAAGCTAGGAATGGATTGATTGGGCCGAGGATGATAACTTACAACACCGAATTCACCTCAAGATGGAAGCAAATTGATTGGGTTTGCAGTTAAAGACTAATAATCAATGTCAAGTGCTATAGTCAATTCAGGTAACCACTTTATAATACAAGGGTAAGACGGTTCGGTTATGGGTGGTGTTTGGAGATGCAAATGGTAAGAAATGATTGGTGGATTATGAAGAAATTAGAATGAATGGGGGGTTAAGGATGATTGTGGAGAATGTATGGGGATTTAGGATGGTTGCACGAAAGTTTGGAATAATGAGATGGAGGTTTAAAAGGGGTAAATGGAGGTTTTTGAAAGTTTAAAGTGACAAAACGAAGGTTTGGGATGATGAGGTAATGGTTGGGAATGGTGAAATGAAGGTTTAAAGGTTGAATGAATCCAAATGGGGGGATTTCGGGTGTTCAGGAGGGTGTAATTGCACTTCTGCAACAAAACAGGGGCATAGCCACCCTTCTACAGCAAAACAGAGGCGTAGCCGCCCTTCTGAAGCAAAACAGGGGCATAGCCGCCCTTCTGCAGCAAAACAGAGGCTTGGTTTGATGCAAATGGCTATGCCAAGGACTTTAAAATGATAATGATAAGGCCAAATTGTTAAGAGTTCACTGGTTTCTCACAAGAAAACACTCTCAAGCAAATACAACCCTATAATTAGTGTTAAGGGTATGGCCAAAGTGGTCTTAATCTAGGATGCACAAGGTATCTAGGGAGTCCTCGATATACTCTTGGTATGTGAGGCACAACCGTGAACACCAGCCCATCACAAGCGTGAGTCAGGAACCCCAGTGAGATACTGAAGGGCTCGGACCAACTCTTCACGTTTATCTAGGTATCACCCTAGCTTCAACGCTCCGCCAATTACGACGTGACTGGATTGGGGTACATCTTTCACTCTCCCCCTTTTGTATACCCCATCGGTACGCGTGGTTGGAATCGTCCCTTGGGGTGATGAAATCCCCAAGCAGGTCCCACTATGAAGAAAGCACTAACCGCTTCCAACTACTCCCTAGGCTCACACGAAGTGCAAGGGGAAAGCGGAAACAAGCTACTACTCCCTTAGGGTAACACAAAGAGACAAAATAGCAAGCAACAAATATTACTCCTCCTAATTAAGCTATGTTCTTAGATTAATGTAAATAGCAAGGATAATTTTAAAGAAGATTGAGCAAATGGATAGCCCTGCAAGCAAATATTAGATATTTTATCCCGCTTTCTGCATCAACTTCACAAGAATATGCTGCAAAAGGTTAGCACAAAACACATGTATCCTTGCAAGAACAACGTTAATAAGAAAAACAGCAATTAAATCCAAAATCAAAACACCAATTTTACCTTCTGGGGGGGCGCAGTCGCCCTTCTGCAGCAAAATAGGGGCATAGACGCCCTTCTGTGAAAAATGGGGCGTAGCTGCCCTTCTGTGGAAAATGGGGCGTAGCCGCCCTTCTGTGAAAAATGGGGCGTAGCCGCCCTGCTATGAAAAATGGGGCATAGCCGCCCTTCTGTGAAAAATGGGGCGTAGCCGCCCTTCTGTGAAAAATGGGGCATAGCCGCCCTTCTGTGGTAAAATGGGGTGTAGCCGCCCTTCTGTGAAAAATGGGGCATAGCCGCCCTTCTGCGAAAAATGGGGTGTAGCCGCCCTTCTATGAAAAATGGGGCATAGCCGCCCTTCTACAGAAAATGGGGCGTAGTCACCCTTCTGTGAAAAATGGGGCGTAGCCGCCTTTCTACCGAAAATGGGGTGTAGCCGCCCTTCTGCGACGTGTTCCTACAAAAACTTAAACAACAGCAAACGTAAAATATGGGAACCCATTTGTGGGTCCCACCGGGCGTGCCAGAAATGTGAACCTTGGTATTTTTACTACTCTAAATGTGCAAAACAACTTAAAAATGTGAAAAACAAAATACCAAGAACACCTCAAGATTAGCCAAAAGAAAGTGACAAAATAATGAGGAAAGTAGATAATATAAGACAAATGGTTTTACCTTCCCTTTGTTGTTGATACTCCTTTGATTGGCCCTTGCTTAAGATGGGATGTGTGCTCCTTGATGGCTCTATTGAAGATCTTTACTATGTGCTTGGATGCAAAATGCAAGTGGATGTGATTGACAATTGGATAAGTGCACAAAATGGCAGCATGTAGTTGCAAATTGACTAAGTGTTGTAAATGCTTATTAAGAGGGGGTATTTATAGAGCAACTTGAATTCTCTAGAGAATTCAAGGGTCAAGATTGATCCAACAAGGTCAAGATGAAGGGCTATGGTGGGTTGAGAATCCACAAGCCCTCACATCTTGACATGTGGAGGGTGAAGTGGCCAAAGGGGGATGAGATGGAGATGAGGTGTCAAGAGGGTACATGAGGTGGAAAAAGGACATGCACCTTGGGGAGCGAGAAGATTTCCACAAAAATGGATTTCTTGTCCCCAAGTGGGAGTGAAAGGGACATTTGAGAAATTTTAGGATTCCTCAAAAATCTACATGGGAAAAGGAAAAGTGGTTGGGGGGATAAATGTGAATTAAAAATTCACATTCCTAGGATGATCTAGAGGGTAAAAGGTGGGCTCCAAAAAGGTGGGACTTGGTCACATGTGGAGATTGTGACAAGTCCAAGGTTCTAGAAGCCTTGGACGAATGGAATGTGAATTAAAAATTCACATTTAAAGGAGAGGAAGCTAGGGCAAATAAATGTGAATTAAAAATTCACATGGGAAAGGGGGTCAATGATCAAAAAGGAAAAATGGAAGAATTGACCAAAAAGTGGTGCTAAATTTAGCTAATGACTTTGATTAAGGTTGTGCAAACATTGGATTAGGCTAATTAACAGGAGATTAGAGGCAAGTGGAAAATGTAGGAGGATGTGACATTAATCTTTGATTAAGAGGATGCACATCATAACCCTGAATTAATTAAATTAATTTAGATTAGGGTGAGGTTATGGAGGATGTGACAAGGAGAGAGAATTCCTGCTGCACATTGGCGATGGGCGAGACCATGGCTTCTTCATTGGGCATCGCCATTTAGTTTATCCATGTTGTTTCTCAATAGCGATAAGTGATGGAAGCATGTGAACAGTTTAAAAGTGAATTTTCAATTATTATTGTGCAAAGGGAAAATAAAATTTTGTTTCTCATTGATTGAAGGAACTTTTGAATGTTCACGACAACAGTGCTCATCTCCATTCTTTAATAGAAAATCAAGTTGAAAATATCGATGAGCGATGGTTGTTGTGTCCATCGCCCATCAATAATTTTATTTTCATAGCTCACACCAAATTGGAGATGTGCGATGGTGGCTGTCAGGAGTCTTCACACATAAAATTTTATTCTGTTGCTGTAAAAAGTTCTAGAGAAAATTATGCTGAAAGTGAAACATGGAGGTAAATAAAATGCATGAGTAAAATTTGTAAAGTGGTCTCTGGCCTAATGCACATTGTTTTAAATTTATCATTTGATAAATTTAAACGGTAAAAATAGCTGGAGAAGAATAAGTTAAAGTATGAAAAGTGAATATTTTATTTACTATTCAAAATATTTTGTTACAGTGAACAACATTTTCACGCAACTGGGTTAAAATGAACAAAAGAGAATAAAATATGGAAGTGATTAAATTCGGATGCCTACACTTTCAATTCATCTGCATTATCACAACCTTCATCTTTAGAAAAATTTCTCTTTATTTCTGTACTGTCAGAGCAAATAGAAGAAACTTCAAATGTTTAATTTATCTCTTGATGACCATCATGGCTGCGATCTTCATCTGGGTACACCTCCTTTGTAGGTTGTTTAGAAACAACATCCTCATCACTACATGGTGCACTATCATTGTCTTTTGCTATACCATCTTCATCTATGTGATTAAGTCTTGAAAAAGTGCCATCACATAAGCTATTCAAGAGATTAGTTCCATATTTCTCTATCATCTCTTCAATTATTGATATCCATTGATATAAACATTTAAGACTAGGGGGCTTCAAATGAACTGGCATAGTACTTAGACCTGGCTCAAGTCTTTCACAAAAAAACATCAATACACATTGATTCATAAGGTCTATTTAATGCTAGTATAGCAAACGGAAACTTCATGAATCTATCATGAAAATCATAAGAGGATTCACCCTCAAATCTTTTTACATCATATAATGCATCAATAAGTGACATAGGTTCAACCTCATATTCAAATTTCTCTTCATATTCTTCTTGTATATGCAGACATCTTTCTTTAGATAAGCATTCATTGTCTATTGACTCTTCTTCAAAATAATCAATGAAATGCATCCTGACCTTATGCCATGAATCTATGGAATGCATTGGTAAACTAGAGAACCAATATTCAACATCATCTTCTAAAATTCTTACAAAAAACTTCATGAAAACATCTTTTTCTACTATTTGACAATCTTCCATTACATCAAGAAAACCTTGTACATGCGATGCTGATTCTTCAAAACCTCCTTTAAACTTAGACAAATATTAATTGATTCTTCTTGGGACAGAATGTGGGTAACCTTAGATTTTACTAAAATCCAGAAGGTTATATCTTTCACTAGTGAACACTTTCCTTTGAGGACATGGTTGTGTTCTAGGCATGATATTATAGCTTGTAGAGGGAGAACTAGGACAACAATACATTTTGCAAATAAAATTATTCCCTCTACAACTAATTTCTTCTCAAGATATCTTTTTAGGATATCTTACTTTCTTATTTACCTTTCTACTAGTATCTTGAAATATTGAATAAGGGACAATATTAACTAGAACCTTTTGTTGAAAACCTTCATACAAAGATATTACAATAGAAAAATACCTGAGAACTACTGCAACCAACTCTTTTGATGATGTAGAAACTTAGGTAGAGTCACCACCTCTTTGAAAGAGGAAAAAATATTCAAGGAGAAAAAAGCTTCTTCCAAGATCTAGGTATTTCTAAGTTCTCTCCACCAGTAGAGCACCAAACTTCAAGAATACACCAAAAATGTTGCAACAATCTCCTTCAAGTATGCAGGTCTTTAGATCATTCAAACCCAAAACTACAGATCAACAAATAATATGACTCTATGATAAGACAGTCTGCAACTGGGGATTCAAAGTTCTCCCCATCGAAGTCATCAATTTGTTGGTTCTCAAATCAACAAATGCAATGAGTCCTAAAGAGTAGCCACTCTCTCATATTCAAACTCAATGGGTTGATAAGGCCAATGAACGAGAGAGTGAATAAAATACCCATTTCTCACATGCACTTCAGGCTCTATTAAACCTAGGAGGGTGATCCCAATTAGTATATTTATAGGTACTTGTGTGCTGAAGTACCAAATATTTTGTGAATAGATGTTTTCTCCTTTAAATGCTTAATATACACAATACTATAAAGGCTTGGCTAACCTCTATAGTAATGCCTAATTTAAACATGAGAAATGTAACATAATAATGAGCTCAACACACAAACAAACTAGAACTAATAAGTAAATTTAATTTAAAATATGATCAGCTATTGTATTAACTAACACATGTAACATGAATAGCACACTTAGATCAGTGCCTCACCCATGGAATAGAGTCAACTCAAACACATACATAATCTGATGATAATTTTCACATCTGACAATAAATGAAGCTCTGAAATGTTGCATTACAACATTTTAGCATTATGTCTTAACCTTTACTTCTTACTAGCATCCTAGCACTTAGTCTAACATAAACTAATAACTTCACTCAAGCATTTACATGCATTCTTTGAATGGACAAGCAAGAATAAAACTAAACATCCTCTGGAATTCAATGGAGATGAATAAAATAATTCGTGATTGTCTTATTCATAATTTATAAAACCAACACATAGGAGAGTAAAATAGTCTCAAACTTGAAATATTCAGCATTATTTTGCTAGTATTATAATCAAAATTACATAAATATTAATAGACTCAAACCCTAAGACCTAGCAGTAAAATGTTCTATATTCAAACTATAGTGTTTTTTGATTAATTACAAAACAACCTCCCTTGAAAATGAGGAAGAAAGACAACATTTAAGGCAACACTAAAACCCTAAATGCACATCTGAAGAAGACACTTGGCACATTTTGGTTCATTGATCTTCAACTCTCTTTGCTTGCAGAACAATCTTCAACCTGTTCTGTATTTCCTTGCTCCTCAATCCACTGCCCTTCAACAGAAAAATATTCCTCCTTTCTAGAAGCTTCATACCTCATCATTCCCCTTTGTTTGACTGTAAAAACCACCTGTCCTATGCATTTACCATTTGCCTGCAAAATATTTTATTCTCTTTTGTTCATTTTAACCCAGTTGCGTGAAAATGTTGTTCACTGTAACAAAATATTTTGAATAGTAAATAAAATATTCACTTTTCATACTTTAACTTATTTTTCTCCAACTATTTTTACCGTTTAAATTTATCAAATGATAAATTTAAAACAATGTGCATTAGGCCAGAGACCACTTTACAAATTTTACTCGTGCATTTTATTTACCTCCATGTTTCACTTTCAGCATAATTTTCTCTAGAACTTTTTACAGCAACAGAATAAAATTTTATGTGTGAAGACTCCTGACAGCCACCATCGCACATCTCCAATTTGGTGTGAGCTATGAAAATAAAATTATTGATGGGCGATGGACACAACAACCATCGCTCATCGCTATTTTCAACTTGATTTTCTATTAAAGAATGAAGATGAGCACTGTTGTCGTGAACATTCAAAAGTTCCTTCAATCAATGAGAAACAAAATTTTATTTTCCCTTTGCACAAAAATAATTGAAAATTCACTTTTAAACTGTTCACATGCTTCCATCACTTATCGCTATTGAGAAACAACATGGATAAACTAAATGGCGATGCCCGATGAAGAAGCCATGGTCTCGCCCATCGCCAATGTGCAGCAGGAAAGGGCCTAAGAATCCGTGATGGATGATGAGAAGACACAACCATTGCACCATCACTGATTCAAATAGGAAATGCAAATCAAAATGGCCATCCACAATGAACATTTGAAATGTGTTTTATATTTGCCCCTTTGTATACGCACAATATTTAAAATATTCAAAATATTTTAAATTTTGACATTTGAAACTTTAGAAAAGTTTTGACTTCTAATTATGCCTGCGGGCCAAATGGAGAAATTTAATGTGAGCAAATAGGGACACCTGGAGCCGAGATTTTTCATGTGTGGCCATAATCAATTAATTAAAAAAAACCCATTTGCTCAAATTTTTCCCAACCCTTAAAATTTAGGTACCTCATTTGTAAACTGGCCCTCGGGACGTGTTTACTGCAATAAAAGTACATTAAAATAATGTATCAAATGACCTCTGATCTTGATGAAAATGGAGTTGTAGAGGTTTTAGACCAAAAAATGAAATGGGTTGTCCTTAGATTTTTAAAATTTAAAACTTTTCTAGATACTATTTTTTGCCATGTGATAAGAAAGTAATTAAATAACCCATTAGAATTTATCCTAAGAGTCTAAAACTGAACATACATGCTACCATTTGACCCAAGAATCCAATGCAATAAATTTCATGGAAAAATTCTTCCTGAGGTGTAAGATATTAAATTCCAAAGTTGTCTATTTGGACTTTTCTACAATTTCACCTGTCAGAAACCAATCAGGGCTCTCAAAGTCACCACTTTGAAAAATATCACAACTTCTGGAGGGCTTCCATTGGAATCATAAGATCATCTAGGTACACTGAGTATTTGTGCAAAAGTTCTTCTCTTCAATCCATATTTATTACTAGATATTAAGGGTCAAACTTGACCACTTTGAAACATTCTAAAAATGGAAGTGTAAAAGTGAACAAACTGCATTTGCTTTTGGCCTGGTAAAAATATCAAATCTGACCATAGGGATTTGAAATTGAACCAAGGAGTACATTAATGTGGGGAGAATGGAGAGCAAAAATCCTTTCAACATGAAAATCAACAAGCTTCAAATTGTGATCCTCCAAATTAGGTCACTTAGGCAGATTTTGCAAGTGCATTTGAGTGTGCAAAGGAAAAAATTTTGATATGGGCACTTCAAATTTTTGAAATTTTAAGGTTCCATCAAAGAGATGGAGAAATGAGGGATAGGTAGGGAGTATAGAGAGATAGCGAGGGCTAGATAGAGAGACAAAGAGTAAGAGACAGAGGTAATTATGTGAGGAGAGGGATGGAAACATAAATAAATGGTGAGAAATAGAAAGAGATAGAGGGGATGGAGAGAGAGGGAAGGGATAGTGTAAGATAAAGAGAGGAGAGATAGAGAGATAGAGGGGGAGAGTGAAAAATGGGGAAGGAGAGAGATAAAGAGATAAAGAGATAAAGAGTGAGGAGCGAATTCTAAAAGAAAATTTTGGAGAGATAAGAGGAGAGGGGGAGGGAGAAAGATGATATTGAGACATACAAATATGAAGGGAGAGAGAGAGCATAGGGAGAGAAAGTGGTGGGGGAGAGATAAAGATAGAGGGATGGTAGAGAGATATATAAAGAGAGGGAAAGAGTAAAGGAGAGGGAGAGAGATAATGAAATAGTGAGAGAGATATAAAGAGATAGAGAGGGACAGGGACAGGGACAGGGACAGGGACAGGGACATGGACAGGGAGAGATAGAGAGGGATAGAGGTATAGAGATAGTGATATATATATAGAGAGAGAGAGGGGGGGATATATATATGTATGTATGTATGTATGTATGTATGTATGTATGTATGTATCCTTTTCAATGTAGGAATTGTTCAATATTATTGGGAAATTGGTCTTGGATTGTTCTCATGGTTTACATAAGAAATATTCTTCGAATTGGAAAAAAGATGATCTTCCTAACCATCTTATTAGGTTTCCTAAAGGTTTGATAGTTGATTCAAGGATTCAAATCCTCTCTCATCCATTCCAGAAAATTCTCCCTCTAGGCCTAGTGAGATGTATTTTGATACTCTAGCTAATATTATTGAATCTCAAAAACATATTTCTATTGTTCCTATTTCCTCATCGAGATTATTAGTTGATTGTTATTGAGATAGTATTTTATCAATTGACATATTCATGTTGTTCCTAAAATTATGTAGTGACCTAGATGGGCCCTCTACGGGGCATATCCTCCCTCTTCTCTTAGGCCTACATATTTGGATATCAATTCTTCATAGAAAATTATACAAAGTAGGAAGAAAGATCTTTCTAATATGGTCTCTCATCCTTACACCAAGCCTATGGGTGTGAGGATGCTTAGTATTGGATCAAGCATTGTTTAGTCTTGGGAAACTTGGTTATTTTTGTTTTATGTATTTTTTGTTCTCCTTTCCTTTTGAAATAAGGTTTGAGCCTTGTTAAAAACATAACTAACCTTAATAAAAATAAATAAACACAAATAATAGAGATAAACAAAAAAATTAAATTAAATTTTCCATGAAAAATTTATCTAAAGAGATAAAGAGATAGAGGGAGAGGGAGAGAGAGAAATAGAGTGAGAGTGAGAGATAGAGAGAGGGAGAGATAGAGAAATAAATGCATAGGTAGAGATAGAAAGAGATAGAGATGGTGTGAAAGAGAGATAAAGATAAGAAGAGAGATGGAGAGAGGACAAAGAAATAGATATAAAGAGGGAGAGATAGAGAGATAGAGATAGATAGGGAGAGAGATAGAGAGATAGAGAAGGAGATGGTAAGAGACATGTAAAGAGATAGTGAGAGAGAGAGAAAGATAGAGGGAGAGGATGAGATAGAGAGATAAAGAAGAGGGAGAGGGGGAGGGGGAGAGATATATATAGATAGTGAAAGAGAGATAGAAAGAGATGTACAAGGAGAGGGAGATGGGGAGAAAGAGAAAAAAGATAGATAGAGTGAGGTAGATAGACAGATAGAGTCAAGGAGCAATAGGGAAAGAGAGAGGAGATATAGGAGAGAAATGGAGAGATAGATGGAGAGAGGAGGGAGATGTAGGGAGTATAGAGAGATGAAGATAGAGGGATAGATAGAGATATATAGATAGAGAGTAAGAGAGAGGGTGATTGTTTGAGGAGATGGATATAAACATAGGTAAATGGTGAGAGAAATAGAAAGAGATAGAGAAGATGGAGATGGAGAGAAAGAGAGAGGAAGATAGAAAAAGATAAAGAGAGGAGAGATAGAGAGATAGAGGGGGAGAGAGAGAGAGAAAGAGGGTGAGGGAGAGAGATAAAGAGATAAAGAGTGAGAGGGATAGAATCATGAAAAAATGGTGAGAGAGAGATAAGAAGAGAGGAGGGAAAAGAGGATATTGAGAACTAGAAAAATGAAGGGAGAGAGAGCTAAGGGAGATAAATTGGGAGAGTGAGAGATAAAGTGAGGGATGGTAGAGAGATATAGAAAGAGAAGGAGAGAGTAAAGGAGAGTGAGAGAGACAATGGAATAGTGAGAGATATATATAAAGAGATAGAGAGGGAGAGGAGGAGATAGAGAGAGAGAGGGAGAGACACATAGATATAGTGAGATATATATAAATATATAAAGAGATAGAGAGAGAGAGGGAGAGAGAGAAATAGAGTGTGTGAGAGATAGAGAGTTTGAGGTAGAGAGGGGGAAATATAGATAATGGGAGAGGGGGATATATTTATTGTTATACACACAAGACAACTAGGAAGGGGGGGTGAATCAGTTGTACATTAAAAAATTAAAACCCTCAATAATATTCAACCCCTTATTATGCATCAACATGAATGTAAACTAATGAAACATAAACACATTCACAACCATGCACAAGAGAACATTAGATTTACGTGAAAAACCCTAATCTTGGAAAAACCATGGTGAGGATTAAATCACTTATATATGAATAGCAACACTAAATACAATAGGCTCATTTTCAGAAGGGTTCACTTCCTAGGAGAAAAGAATGGCTCACTACCAAGGGCTCATTTCCTAAAGGACTCACTATTGAAAATAGAAGAGAATAGAAGAAGATTGTTACAAGGAGGTTTACTACCTTAGAGCAATAGAAAGATCCACCACAACAACTCTACACCATCCGCAGTCTTTGGCTCATTGCTTCTAGAAACTTCAAGTACACTAAAAATGCAGACACCTTCTGCTCACTTCTTCTTGTAGCCTTAGGTGTTTAAGCTCACACTCAGGTCTCAACACTTAATCACATTCACATCATAATTTGCATCACTCTACATCACACACATCTCCAACAATTAACCTTTCTTATGTATCCTCCATGACCTCAAATAACCTTTTTTAGGTAGACTTCAATGAAATGTATGCACCTCAAACATGCATCTAATAAATAGGTCAGCACAAAACTCTTTTGTGGTAAAAATAAGTGAATGTGGAATGCACTAAGTGTTAACCATGACCCAAATATACATCGAAACCCTACACCAAGCGTCCACAAACAAAAAACCACTTTCACAATCAGTGCTAACAAGCTAGGTTGACCAAACCTACATTAATGTCAATAAACAATCAATTCACTCTTTGCCATGTCTAGAAACATCTTGCAAACCATGACTCAACATAACAAAACATCCTGAAATATTCCAACACCATCAAAATATTCAACAATATTGCCACAAGCACCTGCAAATGAGAATACTATCATCATGTGCAACTAGCCACACTGTCATAAACATACAACTCACTAACCGACCTTGTAGAACAACTGAACACCAAACACTCCAAGGGAAGGTGGATACAAACAACATTAGCATTTTCCAAAATATGAAAGACAAGAAACCTCAATGTGGAGAAATGTGGAGCAATTCTATTTCTCCTAGACAACCTTCTTCATAGGAAACACACTATCAAACACATCTTCCATTGCCACATGATCCAGAACTTGAAACTCCAGATATAACACCTCTGATCATCTCATTCAAACTGCATAAGAACATCTTCAACCATGAACAAATGCAAAGCACAATGCAAAACACAATTTTTTCACCCTATACACTCTTTATTCAAATTTTATCAAAAGCACTTGGAAACCAAGTGAACCAACTACATCAACAACATCACAAATACCTTCTCATCAACACCACACTATAGATTGAAAAATATCCCCATCTACAATACTTGCTCATCACCACACCAGAGACCTTAACAAAGGTTGATAACAATGACAACACTAAAGACAACATAGTGCAACAATCTTCCTAATGAAATCAATGACAACACATCTCCATACTGATATCAATGATAACACATCTCCTTGTTGACATCAATGACAACATTCCAACAATCTCCCCCTTTGTCATTGATGGAAACACCATCTCTGAAAATAATCAACAAGAAAAAAAAATTGATCTTCACCTCTCAAGAAGATCCAACTCTCCCCCTTCAACTCTCTGCCTTAGTGAGACATTTCTTTCATTTTAGAATTCTTTTTCTCCTTATTTTTTTTATACTTTTCTCTCCACATTTTTTAGACTTTTCTCTCTTCTCTTATGACATCAATGGAAAAATTGCAACACCTATATACTTCACTTCAAGCAACGTCTACAAACAACTCTTTCTGATTTAATTTCTCTCCACTGTTCTCTTTCCAATGCTTTCTCCCCCTAAGGGGCACAAGATATGCTCCCCTTGACTGTACCAACCAAAGACACCACTACCTACTCCCACTAAGAGGTATCTTTCATCAGTCTAGGACAAAGAATAAATCTTGAATTTCTCACCTGGATAGATGCACACTCTTATGCATCTAGTTGAAGCAAGGGGCAATAACCCCTAGTTTCTACCAAGATACTCAAATGTATCTTTTGGAATAGCCTTTGTGAAAATGTCTGCTATTTGATCCTTTGTAGGCACATACTCCAACTTCACTTCATTCTATTCAACTTTCCCTCTTAGAAAGTGATATTGGATAGAGATATGCTTTTTCCTTGAATGCATCATAGGATTTTGAACTTGAAATGTTGATAGAACTTGTATTATCACACAAGCTAGAAATAGGCTCATCATATGACACTATGAAATCCTTCAATGTATACTTTATCCACAACACTTGTGTGTAGCATGATGTTGTTGCAATATATTCTACCTCTACAGTAGATAATGAAACTGTATCCCACTTCTTACTTAACCATGAAACCAATTTGCTTCCAAGAAAGAAAGCACCTCCACTTGTACTTCTTCTATCATTTGTACAACTTTCCCAATCTACATCTATATAAGCACTCAAAGAGAAATCAATATCCTTAGGATACTATTGTAGACACTAAAAAATTTCCTAATCGATATCATACACTTAAAACAGATTTACTAACATCATTTCCTCTTTAACCCATCCTCTTTTCACTTAATTTATTTAATTAGCCTAGCTAATTAGTTAATTACATCATTTTCATCTATTGACCTAATTAGTTTAATTAGGTTAATTTATCTCTTTTTTCTCTAGAAACATTTCATCCTATTAAATAAAATAAATTAAAACATTTAATTTAATTCCCTAAGTCATCTTATTTAATTAAATAACCCTAAGTTATTTAATTAAATATCATTTCATCTCTCCCCCATTCATTAAATCAATTAATTTAATATCACTTTAATTCTTCTAAATCCCCTAATTGTGTAATTAAACCTTGTTTAATTAACAATTAAACTAACTTTCCTCTAAGCAAAGGGAATACTCCCATGGAATATTCCTTATCCCCTTTTTTGCATAATTAAAACTTTGTTTTAATTTGTAAACTACCTTTTTTCCTCACTTAAAGGAATATTCTCTCTTCTCCAATCATCTCACTTGGCTTCTTGAACAAGCTAAACCTTTAACCTTTTGAACAAATTACCTTTGACCTATGTGAGCAAGTCAAAAATGTGTTTGTTTGAGGTAAATCTAAGCCCTTGATTAAATCCCATCATGCCTTCTCATTCGTTGATGAGAATCCATGATCCATGCCTCTCATCCCCTTCATCTTGAACCATTGATTAAGCTTTTTGATCTCAACCCTTCATTCCTCATTTGCTCTCCTATAAATAGGTCACTATTTGGAGAAAAATGGATCCATCTTTCAATTGCAAACTTATGCTATTGAATTCACTTGCATCCATACTCTCAATTTACTCACTTTTTAGCTTATCTTAGTTAATTTCAATTGCATCATAGCTTAGAGAATCCCATAATGGCTTCCATGCATCCATCTTAGCTTGTTTATAAATTAGGGTTTTCATCTTTTACCTTAGAATTATCTTATTAGCTTAGCAATAGCATAATCAGTTCATTTTTAGCATAAAATCATGGTAACTTAGCATGCATCATGTTCATTTTAGCATAAACTAGGTTTTCATCCATTTAACACAATTGTTTCATTTATTCTCTTCCATAGAATCAATTGAAACCGTCTCACTAATCACGAGATTGGTAAAGGGTCATCGTTTCACATCAACACGACACCAATTCCAAAATAGGATAACTTTCAAATGGGCTAGATTAGGAATTTAACTATTTTTGTGTAGTTTGTATCTTTCATTAGATTTCCATTTTGAATGATCTTGTCTGTAGATGCAGGTATGTTTGGAAAATTTATGCTTCAATTCATCACGAGTTAAGCATAATCGAGCCTCTTTGACATTCCCTCGTCTCACATTCTGGCACTAGAAGGAGGGAAAATTGATAATCTAACCCCTTTTTAGCTCGAATTTCATTTTATGTTATTTTGCAGGTTGCAGTGACACCCAAATTAAAAATAGTGACGCTATTTCAATAGCGTCACCATATAGCGACACCCTAGAAATTTGAAACACCGACGCTGAATTAATGCTTTGATGCTGATTTAAATATGGCAGCACATATTTAATCTAGAGGAATCAAAAAGTTTAAACGACAACACCCATTTTCACCAGTCTATTGTGTTCACTGTTCCTGTTGTAGAGCGATGCCCATTTTCACTAGAGTGATGCCCAAACTTTAAATTGTGATGTTATCATGTTCAACAATGCCCTACTAGGGTAAGAAATTTTATGTTTGTTTTTTTGACATGTGACTTAATTTCTTAGATTTATCTGACCACTAACGCATGTATGACTATGTTCTAGTTGTAAGGATAATAGGGTTTTACAGGTTTTAAAGAAATGGAATGAAAGTGAAGAAAATATTTTCTATCTTAAATTCTATAATTGTAACAAGCGTTTGATGCTTTGGGGCAATTATAACCCAATTTCATGTTTTCTACTTTTAGCTCTAGGAAACACACTAGATTTTAATTGGGTTTAAACTGAATAGTCAAAGTTGGATAAAATTGAACCTTCACATCATCACTTCATTTTTGGCTTAAAATTGAACAAGGAAAACTTCATTTTTCAATTGGTGCTTAAAACGAACTCATCACTGCTTTGAAGGGTTAAAACTTACAACTGTTTTCTATGTTTTGTGGTTTTCAATGTTGTTAGTGGATGTGTATGCAATACTCTCACGCCATTTGGTGACCTTTAGAAACAAAAACATTCTCTAACACTTTGCAAGATCACCTCCATCTTTCAATTGGGTTTAAAATTGAACAATCATGCTAGTGTGAGAAAGAGACATTGTGTGTGCTCCCTCCTTGCGCTTTACGTGAACTAGGCAGTCGTACTACAAGTGTACTCCCTTGCTTTTGTTATCTTTAGATTGGCCTACCTAAGAACAATTTGAAGGCAACTCCAACTAGTTTTTCACTCGGGCTAGTATATGAATGGATAAGACTAAACTGTCAAGTCCTCATGGTATGTAGGCCTTATCTGTACAGTGTCTTTTGGAATGGGGTACTACTATAAAAAGTATAACAACCCCTAGTAGGATTGATTAAAGCCTTTAGTGGCTTGTTGGGCACTCGCAAGGTGCCATGTCCCTGAATTCCCTAACTACAACCCAATTGTTTAGCAAGCCAAAATCCTAAAATATTTGTTGGTGTAAGAACAGTCATTTTGAAGATGCCTCACATCTGTACTATTCAATTGTAGAAATAGACAAATTCCTTTAATCTTCAGATTTTAAGGATTTTGAGATTTGGTGGTTCCGAGAAGTGTGTGCCAAGAAAGGGAGAATCAGTGTCGCCAAATCTCTAACTGTTCGCATTGTTTAGTGTTTGGAGAAATCCTAGTCTAGGGACTCAACAAATATGGTCATTTCTATCATAGGGTTGTAAATGATTGTGAGTCAATTTAACACTTTGCTTGGTTTCAAAACGATTAAAAAACAAACATTCACTATCATCCTCAAAATTTCAAACACTTTGGCTCGAATATGGACTTCTTGAGTTAGCCTTGATATTACTGCTTGTCCTAAAAAATTATCCTTGGTGATTTCTAAATATCTTGACGTTTATCTCAAACCCATATTTTCCCAAAGACAACATAGGAAATTATGGCTTCAACCTCATGATTTTCATGAAATGGACATTGTGAAAGTTATGATGTTTTGGACATAAACATCTAGTTTGGAAACATAATCAAGACAAGTGTTTGTGGTAAAATCAATTCACTTAAGCAAAGATAAATTAACAAATGAACTCCACATGACTATTTTGAGACCAATTGCTCCTGTTGAATAACTTGATCTTCTAGGTGTTATAATTTAGCCAAAATTTGAACTCATTAATGAAGAACAAACCGATCTCATTAGTAGTTTGAGAAGATTCACTTTTGAAAATAAGGAAACAAATACACAGTGGAAAAACACAACAACCATTCTAGATGAAGAAGAGGAACAAGTTGATATTGAGGTTGGAAGGCCCATTTTACCACCTCCTGCATGGCAATAAATATTGTCCTTTCTTCCATAAACTTAAACTATTGTCAAATGATCTCATGCAAAGTTAGGATCCCAAAATGAAGGTAAACTAGTCATCACTTTAAACTTAGACATCTTAGCACAAAATCAGTCAACTACCACATTGAGGCACTCTACAAGAACATGAACAAGTTGTTTATAAACTTTTATGAATGCACACTAAGAAAATATTCAGACATGTACACTTTCTTTTGGAGTCAAAATCCTGATCTTTTTACATGATACCAAACTCCTCTAAATGATTCATAAAATAGTCAAAATCCATAGGGGAAAACTTCTAGTGCTTCATTTCATACATATGAATTGTAGAACAAGGTTTGGTCAAAAGTGGGCTTCAATATTTTACCACAATTGTTACACCTTGATGAGAAACTTTTATGCTTGAGCTAGGAGAGCCCGAACAGGTTTGAATATTCCCATCCATCCTCTCATTTAAATCAACATTGAGTCTCTAGGATTTGAATATTTTAGAGGTCTAGAATCATTCTCACTACCTGGATCTTGTCAAAAAAAAGGTTCACTTTAGGTCAAAATTGGGTCAAACATCTCACTCACCCCTTCATCAAATTTCATCTCCCATCTCACCTATCTTTGCAAAATTTCAAATACACCAACACTTTGTGACTTAAACATGAAATCAAACCACGCCACCTGCTAACCTAGCTACTTTGCATGTGAATTGTATCATTTTCCATGCACCTAGCTATGTTAGTTATCATTTTTGAACTAGCTCATCTTGAAGGTCACAATTCTACCCTAAAGATTTCTAAGTTCATAAACATCATTTATCCCAACATCAAAACATTAAACTCAAGTCAAAAGTGTTGTCCCAAAACGTTTGCAAAGATCACTCTCCACGTCATCCATATTTTCATCCCCCTCTATCACAATTTCTCCCAAAAGACTTAGAGCGTCCCTTTTACCTAGATTTGAGTCAACTAAAGAGTTCAAACATTACAAAACTTAGCACAAATCTCCCACAAGTGACACAAAATTTATGGTAAAGACTAGATCACAACGCAAGAGAATCATGGAGAAGACCAAAGTTACATTTACCTCAAGTGATCTGAATCCTTTAGAATTTGATCCTAGAAGCCATGTTACCCCCTCATAACAACTTTCATCACCATCGGGACCATATGAGATTGAAGACGTCACAAATAACCCCTTTGAACTCACTAGGGAGGAACTTATGGAACATCAAGCCTTTGAAAATATAGCTCCTACCTCTCCAACGTTTGTGGCAAAAAATTTAGCACAAGGCTTCCTCATCCCATCACTAGGAATAAATTATATATATATTTTGAATCTTGCAACAATCCTTGCTAAAGACATTGGAAATGAAATTTCATTTGAAAACAATACACTTGTGGGAACTCTTGGAACTAATCCTCCACCCCCAACAACCACTTGGATGCCTAGCTTTGGTGCTCCTCCTGTTCCTAAAGATCCTAAACAAATACATACACATCTTGATCTTCATTACTCAACCATGACTTCATATCAAGGGCGCCCTTCTTTTTTTGTATCAATGAGTACCACAAGTGTTCCTACCATTACACAAAGTAGTGTGGATCCCATATCTCAAAACAACACTCAAGGGCATACCACTACCATACCACAAAGTCAACCCTTGAAGAAAATAGGGACATCCTTACCTAATCTGCCAATGGGTTCATCTATACCCATGGTTTCACAAAACACATGCACATCATACAACATCAATCCACCTCAAAACAATCCCTTGATTACAAGTTTGGTCAATCAAGGAAGTACCTTTATCACTAATCTCTTGTTTACATCTTTATCACAAGGTAATCCTCAAAACATAGGACAAGGAAATCTCTTCAATCAATGGACTCAAGGTCCTAGTGTGTCATTTCCATTGCAAAATTTAATAACATCATCTTTTCCCACAATTCCCTTTACTATGCCAAATCAATCAGGACCTCAAACATACATTCTACCATCTTACAAGGAATGGTAAATTAAGGGAACCCTCCACCTCTCACTAGCAATCCATTGCCTACTCAAAACATGAATATTTGTAATCCATCACAAATGTCCCAACAACCACTTGATCCCATATTGCAAGTGCATTCCTTAGCTTTACAACAAGCTTATCAAAAATTCATCCAACAATAGCAACAACAACAAGAAGCCTTATCCCAAAAACATCAAGCTCAACAGCCACATCAAGCTCAACAAGTAGCCTTAGCCCAACGACAACATCAAGCTCAATAAGAAGTCTTAGCACAACAACAAGCAACCTCAGTAGTGCATCAAGCAGCACAACAACAACATCAAGCACAACAAGCAACTTTATTAGCACACCAACAACAGTAGGCCCAATGTCAAGCCCTAGTGGTGCAACAATAGCAAGCCCTACTAGCCAAATAGTACGGAAAACAATAGCAACAAGGCTCCTATTATCCTCATTTGAACGCCATCAATCCAAACGTATTAGGAACATATACATTAATACCCCCATCATCTTCATAGAATCTCACACCATTATACCCCCCATACAATTCATCTGTCATCTCTCCATATGTTCCTCCACCCATCTTGCAAGACAATTTGGCATCACAATTGAAAATACTCTCACAGGAAATGTAGGACCTTTGTATGGGAAAGACAAAGAAACCTCATACACAAAACTTGTGCCCTTATCCATTTGATTGAAACATAGCAATGATACCCTTTCCTCCTGGTTTTGAAATTCCCAAATTTGAAAAATATAAAGGGAGAGAAAGTCCTATGGACCATATCAAATAATTCAATGTCATGTGCATGGAAGTGGCTTACAATGATTCATATCTAACGTTCCTCTTCCCTTGAAGTTTAACAGGTCATTTTACGAATTTATTTTCTCATCTGCCTCCTAGTATCAAAACTTTTCAAGAAATTACCAATAAATTCATCAATCACTGGTCCTTCAATCTTGACATGGACATTATTCTAGAAGAATTATACACTCAGACAAAATCAAGGAGGAAATTTTTCTAATTTCTTATAAAGATGGAGGCAAAGAGCTAGTAAAATCAAGTGGCCTATTCCTGACGAACAACAAATGGGAATCATAATAGCCAATCTCAATCCAAATATGTCATTCCACTTGAAAATGCAATGCATCACATCATATGATGAACTAATACCTAGATCCCTTAACATCGAGAGAGCTTTGATCTCACAAGGAAATACTCAAGCTTACAAAGACAACCATCCTTCAACTAGTTCGAATGAGAAACCTCATGTTTGGGAAAAGAACAAGAACATAACAAATGACAATGTGGTAGATGCTAAGGTAGTCCTAAGTGCTCCTAGACCTAATAACAATCAAGTTGCTAATATCCATCTGATTGTGCAACAAATAACACCTCCTTAGAATAATCAGATCAATAACACCAACATACAACAAATGAAAACTACTAACATGAATAACTATCCCAAATGAAAGTACACACACTTATCAAAACCCATCAAGACGATCATGAAGAAATTAGTAGAGTCAAATCTGATAACACTTCTCAACTTTGAAAACTACCAAGAACCACAAGAAAAGACATCGTGGTACAATGAGCATGATCTCTGTGACTTTCAAAAAATCAAAGGGCATAAAATAGTAAATTGCATGAAACTCAAGAACATCATCCAAGATCTCATAGAAAATGATACCATATCTATTGAGGTACCAGCTGGCAACCAATATCTCAAGATATACAAGAACCCTATGCCAGATCATAAAAAATCAAATAACAACGGAAAAGCTAAGGATTACACCAATATGAAGCATACCTATTCCAATTTCATTGCCTCCTATGATAGCATTATCACTATTGTCACCATCAAAGGAGCTAGTATGGAATGTGGAGTCACCACATGACATCAAAAAATAACCATTCAAGGAGTCCCATCTCAATCTAGGACACAAACTACTTTTCCCACATCTAATCCTAGCAAGTAAAATCTTCTAGATTAGCTTAAATAGACCTCCGCATAGATATCTATCCTATAACTCTTAAGGTTATCCCCCGCACATAGGGAAATATTGGAGAAAGCCTTGTCTGAATCATCTGTTCCTGAGAACATTGATACAAATCAGTTTCAAGCTATGGTAGGGCATATCACCAACCATCTTCTCACCTTTTCTAAGCAAGACCTACCATCCCAACCATCTCATATTTGTGCTTTACACCTTGAGGTTGTCATTCATAAAAACAAGGTCAAAATAATCTTGGTAGATGGAGGTGTTGGTCTGAACATTTGTACCCTACAGCTAATAAAAAATATCGGCTATTTAGAAGATACTATTGAGAAGACAAAGAGTACTACCATCAAAGCATATGACGATCAAGAATGAGTATCACAAGGGATTATTGAATTTCTAATCCAAGTGTGACCTCTTATTGCATAAAATACATTCCAAGTACTTGATCTTGATCTTCCCTATAACATATTGCTTGGTCGACCCTAGATCCATGCTCTAAAAGTTGTAGCCTCAAACTATCATCAATATGTGAAGTTTCCTTTTGAAGGTAGAGAAATCACTATCCATGGAGATCCTAAGCCTTTTTACTATTGCAAAAGTCTTGAGGATAAGTTTAATAAGATCCCACAAATACCCAAAAATGATGGACCTACACCATCAAGCTTATTTATTGACCCTTATCCCTATTAAAATTTCCCATTGTAAAGAGTATAGCCAACATCAAAGCAGTGATACAAGAAGATGGTTGTGGAAACTACAAACTATTAAAAGACGCCTTTGTCTTAGGAGACTTACCTATTTCTCCTCAATCTCATGGGAAACCCACATCTAGCACCAAAGAACCAGAAACAATCAAGATGGCGGCTACTACCTTCACCAAATGGGGAGATTTTAATCAAGAAGACGTCAATGAGGAAGATGTCTCTAAAATTCTCTATCAAGATGAATGACCTATTCCTATTCTTCCCATGGAAGATGACAACAAAGGCCTACAACTAATACAGAGCATGGGATATAACAAGAATGAGAAGCTAGGGTAGACTGACAATGGTTTACTGGAACCCATTTTTCTTGAGAAACGAATAAAGAATCTTGTCTTAGGTTGTATTACTAGCAAGGTCACACTTATTGGAAAAGGTATTTCAGCTAAATGAGTTGAGGCTTCATCTTGGTCACCTACATCATGTGATGCAACCTTAGATGGCTTTCCCCATGATGTTGCTAACCTATTTGAGAACAAAACCTTCTTTATGATATCCATAATTTCCTTTGTCTCAAATGACCAACCAACTGAAATATGCCTAGTATACTTGCAACTCATTGACATGGACCAACAAGGAGAATCAATTCTAGATTTATTTGAAAAAAATGAAGCAATATTAGAATTCATGGGACGTTGTGACAACTTATCTTGGGCAGATCATAAAGCAAGCTTTGACATAGATCTCAACACAAGGGAATACTATGGGGAGATGATTAAATCCTTCAATTGCAAAATAAATGAAACATAACTAACATGCAGATCCTTGAGTGAAAACCACCTAGTGGCACTCTCTAATCCCAAAATAGTAAAAACAAAGGACACATCCAATGGTGAAAACCTTTCTTAGGCACCCAAGGATGAGGGATTCAATCTCACCCTTATTGCAATGCATCCAAAGAAGTCAACAATACTTGCAAAAAAGGCCACTCCAATCAATGTGGGAACAAAGAAAGAACCTAAGACCACTTTTTATGTTGAATCCTTGTTAGATGAAGAATAGAAGAATCTTGCAACATTCCTCAAAGAGCGAAGGGCTAACTTTTCATGGTCATACACAAATATTCTAGGCCTTGATCCAAATGTAGTTGTACATCACTTAGCAGTCTATCCTGAAGCCAAACCAGTTAAGCAAAAATTAAGGTAGATGCACCGTCAAATAACACTTTTGGTCAAAATATGCAATTATTTTAGAGATCTAAACAAGGCATGCTCGAAGGATAATTTCCCTCATCCCAAAATCAATCAAATTGTGGACTTAATAGTTGGGCATGAAATTCTATCACTCATGGATGGTTTTTCAGGCTACAATAAAATCATAATCGCTAAGGAGGATCAACACAAAACTGCCTTCACTTGTCCATGGGGAACCTATTTCTGGAATGTGATGCCATTTGGGTTAAAGAATGTGGGAGCAACCTATAAAAGAGCAATGACCCTCATATGTCATGACATGATCCACAAAATAATTGAATATTATGTGGACGATATTTTGGAAAAATCAAAGAAGAGAAGTGAGCACATACAAGTTTTAGGACCTATCTTTGATAGACTTGAAGAATACTAGGTACAACTAAATCCAAAAAAGTGTGTTCGGAGTCACATCAGGGAAACTTCTTGGCTTTATTGTTTTACAAGGAGAGATAGAAATTGATCCAACAAAGGTAAAATCCATCCTAGACATGGAACCACCCCAGAAATTGAACTGGATGAGAGGATTACAAGGAAGATTGTAGTCCATCATAAGGTTCATAGCCCAACTATCATATAAGATTCACCCCTTTTCATATCTTCTTCATAAAGGGACAATTTACAAGTGGGATGAAAAATGTGATAAAGCCTTCCAATAGATCAAAGATTATCTACTAACACCTCTAGTGCTCATGCCACATATACCAAACAAACCATTGATCTTGTATATCTCAACAACACCAACAACACCAACAACACTAGGATCTCTTTTAGCACAACATGATGAAAATGGAAAGGAAAGAGCCATATATTACATCAGCAGAACCTTGGTAGGCTATGAAATGAACTATTCACCCATTGAGAAGGCATGCCTAGTAGTAGTTTTTGCTTCAAAAAAGTCTAGGCACTACATGTTGTCACATCAAATCAAGCTCATTACAAAGATTGATCCATTAAAATATATGTTATCCAAAGCAACACTCATAGGATGAATGGCTAAATGGGTGATGATCTTGATAGGGTTTGATATAGAGTATGTGGAGCGTAAGGAAATCAAAGGACAAGTGATCATAGACCAACTAGTAGAAGCACCTATCTATGTTGAGAAAACTTTAATATCTGAGTTCCCTAACAAATCGGTGTTCATTATTAATCTCACAGCTCAGTGAAAGATTTACTTTGATGGATCGTTCACCCGACATGGATTAGGAGTAGGCATTCTTTTCATCACCCCCCAAGGTGATTGCATCCCAAAGTCATACAAACTATCATTTTCGTGTACCAACAACATTGTTGAGTATGAAGAACTAATCACAGGTCTAATGATAGTAGTTTAGTGTTAGATTCAAGAGATGAAAGTATATGGAGACTCATAGTTGGTTATCAACCAAGTCAATGATGACTATCAAAATAAGGATGACAAGCTCACTCCTTACAAAAAGATGGTGGAGAATCTCAAAGACCTTTTGATAGGGAGGCTAGAGGAATCAATCACAGATTCCTGCACTAGGCCTTGTCATAGACCTCTTTGGTGTAATTGTTGTTACACCTTAACCTATAGGAACTCTATCTTGTCTAAGTTCCCTTGGTTCTCCTGGCCAACCTCACTATCTTGACAAATTTTGAACAACCAAACCAATCCTTGATTCAATGCTTCACTCTCCTTTGGCCCTTAATCTGCCCTAAAGGCCAAATAACCTCAACCTTCTTCTAGGTTCTTGTAGGGATTTGAAAAGGTTACAAAGACTTCAAAATGGCTTGTCTAGGGTTCTTAGACAACCACAAGTTTCTATCTTACCATCTCTTTCACAAAATGCTCTCCTAGGGTTTGAAAGGCTAGTAGCCTTAAGCCCCCAATTAGGTCTCTGAACAGGGGTAAAATGATTTTTCTTTCTAAACCCACCAAATAACCTGGTTCTTTTCTTAGGAACTATGTTTCACATGCCCTCACCTCCAAGACTCTTATGGTTTCAAACCTGCTTAGGCCGTATGCTGTCCAGACACCAAAATGGGCAAGAAACTAGGGTTTCCAAGCTTCCTCACTACTGTTTTAGACTGTCAAATAATTCTCCTACTAAATGAATTGGTAAACAATCCTCTTGATCACCATACATGGCCAATACCTTCCCCTAAATTCTCCAAAAATAATTTCTCAAAAAGCTTTACTCTCTTGCAAGTTATCCATGTTGTCTTGTAGCCTTTCCTAGCCAGGCTCTTCACTGGCTCGCCTAGGGCGAGGCTTTTCTCCTAGCTCTTGCAACCAAAAAAACCTAACACCTACCATATTTAGAAGCACAGAGTCTAGGAAAATTTCCCAAAAGGTCGTACAATTTGTACGGTGGGAAGGTGCCCTAGGACTCCATTCTTTAAAAACTACCTACTACAGGCCTGAAAATGACAGTGGACAAACTATGTACAGATAAAAGAAGAAAAAGATATACAAAGACAAAAATATGGCACTCCAAGCTTGTACAAAGTAAATACTACATTCTACAAACAAGATGACAATAGAGTTACGCCATTGAAGTTCAGTTTTTAACACAAAGATACAGAAAAACTGTCTTTGCATGTTGTTTTTTTCAATTTTCAAAAATGTCACTCAACATTAATGCTTCTAACCCTGCCTCAGGGTCAATTCATGCCTTAAATAGGCATCCAAAATAGTTTATATTCTTGGGTCGAGCTTCTAGATGACCTAAAAAAGCAATTTATAAAACCCAATGTGTTTTCAAACACCTTGCCAACTCTTGACAACTTAACACAATGATGTTGTAAAGCTAATGAACACTTATCACCTTCTTTCCCAAAGTTCAAAAACAAACCTAAGCACCTAAAACAATGGTCCACATGACCTTATGATAGCACAACCAAATTAAGAACTTCAACAAAATTTCAACAATAGTCCTTTCCCAGGTGCTCCTGCACCACCTTTTTATAGAAATAATTTTTTTAGCAAATTTCTCGCACATGAACAACAGAGTAGTAGACACCATGGAAACAATTGGATCACTACTAGACATGCTGAAAAACATCCTCAAATGTGAATTCTTGGTGGAACAAATTCTCATACCAAGTTTCACAATCCCTGAATCTAAATTTGTGTGTCATTGTTGGTCCTAGATCCCCATGGTACCATGACATCTTTACTTACCTTAATAGAGGAACCCTTCCATCTGATATCACCTTGAACCTTAAAAGGACCTTTGTTAAGTAGGGATCCTGATTTGTGTTCCTAGGTGATACCCTTTGCCATCGAAGCATCAAAGGAACATTATTGTGATGTCTTAACCAAGAGGAAACCCTAACTACTTTAATAGAAGTACACGATGGAATATGTGGGTCCCATTCTAGTGGTATTGCATTAGCTAAGAAACTGTTGATAGGGTACTATTAGCCAACCATGGAAAATGAAGCTCATCAGTATGTGCATAAATGTATCCAATGTCAACAACATGGAGATTTAATCCATGCTTCATCTCAAGAATTGCAGCCAAAGATTACACCATGGCCTTTTTCACAGTGGGGACTTGACTTCATAGGAAAAACCACTCCAACCTCATCCAATGGCCATAAGTTTATCATAACTACCACTAAGTACTTTACTAAGTGGATTGAAGCCATTCCTATGACCTACATAATGGGGAAGCAGATAGCCAAATTTATCATGAACTACCTAATTTTCCATTATTGTGTTCCACAAACCCTCATCTCAGACAATGGAACTCCTTTTAAAAATTAGTTTCATTTCCTACAATAACCACTCCAAATCAAAATATAATATTCTTAACCATTCCAAAGCTACACCTTCTAGAATGGAAAGACCAATAAGGCATAAAAAATAAACATATATGAAGGGATTGAAGACAATATAAAACTAAAGACCACTTCTTGTGGTTGTAAAGCTTCTAATTAGAAAAGGAATGGAAGTGTCCAATGCTAGAAGATAATAGAATCATAATCCAATCCTCATTAGAAAAGAGATAATTCCAATCTCATTTTATTTTTTTCCAACCATCAAACCATTCCATATCATGAAGAAATGTTTCTAACCCTAATTGAAGGTGAGATTTATTTTTCTATGTATGAATTGATTACAAAATTCAACCACCTCTTGCCAAGTCTTCTAGATCTAAACACGTGAATCTCTTT
>VDFB02083400.1:0-29538 GCA_007258455.2 Sequoia sempervirens
GAGCAGGCCCTGGAAAGGGAAGGAGAAGGTGTTCGCAAATGAGGTCCCTTCGCATCAATATGCAGACCTAATTGGTAAGTTGTCTAACCCAAGCCTATTGAAGCATTCTGCTAATTTAGATAAGGAATAGGTTAAAAATTTAGTTGATAGATTAAGGGAAAAGGGGATCTTTCTCAAATGGGGGGGTTGGCGTACTATAGAGGATATGGGAAAGTGGCATAAAAAAAAATGGGGTAATCATATTCAAATTAGGGCACTACCAAATGAATTCTTCTTGGTAGAATTCCCTTCTAAGGAGGAGAAATGGAATGCCCAAGGTCGTGGTTTGCACTACCTAGACAGCACAGGAGTGCATTTGATTGACTGGTACCCCAAATTTGACCCATGGAATCACAAGATCATGGAAGGTCTGGTATGGGTCCAACTATACAACCTTTCGACTGAGCTTTGGGATGATGATATGCTAGTTGAGATAGGGAAGAGCTTAGGCTCTCTCATTTCAGTGGAAAAAGATGTAGAAGACAAACACCTAGGAACCTACACCAGAATATGCCCAGGGCTAGCTCCTCACCAAAATCTTCCCCAAGAAGTAGAAATTTGTTTAGATGGCAGGGTCTTGATTCAAAAGGTAGAAAGGGTGGACCAAATGAAATTGTGCCCCATATGCAAGTCCAAAGATCATGGAAAATTGGCATGCAATATGAGGATGATTGTCAATAAAGCTAATGAGTATGTATGGGGACAGGATGAGGGTAGCCCGATGAAAATGGCCTCGACATTAAGCCCTAATTGCTCCTCTAGAAGTGAGCAATCTAAGGACCCAATAAACACTACAATAGGGTAGGAGTGTCATGTAAACAATATAGAGTCTCAAGAAAACTAGATCATCAACCCGACAATAGAAGAATTATGTGGAATGAAGTTGATATGTGTGCGGGGGGAACAACTCTCCCCGTCCAAGGAATTCAAAGGGAATTTGGATGAAGTATAAGAAGCAGGGGCTGCCCAAACTGGAATTGTAATTGGGGAAATAGAGGATGACTTGAAGGCATCTTGTGGGGAAGAAGATGCAAAAGAAGTTGAGAATGAACTCAAGGGCTCTAAGCTGGCTACTCCACAAGTTGAAATAGAAGAAAGTGAGTTGGAACCAAATTCTAAGGAAGAGGGGGAGGTAGATGAGGGAGATTTGATTGAAGAAAGGATGTTGGAGTAGTCACAATCAAAACTAAAAAACCAAACATCAAGAAAAGTGGCAAAAGAGGACCAAAAACAAAGGAAAAGTTGGAGATAGCAGCCAATGCTTCCAAGAAAATGAAATTAGGGTCAAGGAAGGATGGCATCCTTCCCCAAGGGAAATAAAGGTTATAACATGGAATATTAGGGGCATCAATGCCCCTGATAAATGGCGCTTGATCAAGTTCCAAATTGATCAATCTAGGGCAGATATATTTTTGCTACAAGAGACAAATTTGAACAAGGAGAGTGATAAGAGACTAGGTAGCTGGAGGCAATATAAGGGACATTTTTGTGAGTGTTGATGGAGCATTAGGTGGTATAGGTATCATTTTGAATCCATTAGCAATTGTTGGGGAGGTAATTTTTTAGCATAGGAATTGGTTAGTAATGAGGTCTAAATCACTACAAAGAAATGAGTAGTTTCTCATCATGAATGTGTATGGGCCAATATCTACAATAGATAAAAGGATCTTGTGGCAGAAAATTTCTAATCAACTTGCCAACTTTAGCAGGGAGAGAGGTATTATAGTAGGAGACTTCAATGCTACATTAAACAATGAAGAAAAAAGTGGTGATAAATGCAAACTCGCTAATGTTCAGCATGACTTCCAAGAGTTTGTTAACAACAACCAGCTAATGGACCTGTAAGCCAAGAATGGGGTGTACACATGGTCAAACAGAAGAAAAGGGTTCACCAACATAGTAGAGAGGCTAGATCATTTTCTATTTTTTAGGGAATGTGAGAGGAAAAATGATATGTGTGAGGAGTCAATATTGCCCTACACTAGATTAGACCACTTCCCGGTGTAGCTATCCCTTCAACTTGATGAGCCTCCAAAAGGAAACCCATTCAAGTTTGAAAACATGTGGCTAAGGGATGATAGGATTCCAGACTTGATAGCAACCTAGTGGGATGAGATTAGGCTAGGCAACCACTCTTATTTATACAAGATCAATAAGAAGTTAAACTATGTGAAAAACAAACTAAAAGAGTGGAACAAACTACATTTCAAAAACATATTTCAGGAAAAAGAAAGGTTAGAGCAAGAACTGGCAGCACTAAATGAACCCATCATTGAGAATGGGATGGGAACTAAGGATTTTGAAACTAAAAGAGCCCTAAAAGAAGAGCTAGCCGAATTCCTAAAGAAAGAAGAATGATTCTTGAGATTAGAAGGGAGGATGGAGTAGTGATGCAGTCTTTGGAGGAGGTAAATAAAGTTATTAAGATTTTTTAAGGAAATTCTAAATAGTGAAGTTCTAAAGCACATAAATGTAAGGGACAAGTTGCTCAACTCCATCCCCGACATAATCAATGCAGAGCAGAATGAGGCACTTTTTCAAAAATCAATATGGAGGAGTGAGAATGGCTACATTCCAACTCAACCTGGATAAAGCTTCGAGGCTAGATGGATTCCCAGCAGGTTTCTTCCAAAAAATTTGGGATATCATTGGAAACGATTTGACCCTAGATGTTGAAGAGCCGAGAAGAAAGATGATAGTGTTAGTTTCACTTAATCATACCTTCATTGCCTTGATCCCCTAGAAGTAGGACCCATAGGCTATGAGTGACTTTAGACCTATTGTACTATGCAACATAGTCTACAAAATTGTGACCAAGATCATTGCTAACAAACTCAAGGGAGCACTAAAAGGGGTCATCTTAGACGAGCAAAGTCATTTTTCCCCAAGGAGGTCAATTGTTGAAGGCATCATCATAACACGTGAGAATATTCATTCGGCAAGAAAGGCAAGGGAAGCTAGCATGATCCTCAAGCTAGACATCTTAAAGGAATATAATCTAGTGGATGGGTATTTTTTGATGGAATTTCTAATAAAGTTTGGTTTTGAAGCGAACTGGATGAGTTGGGTTAGAAGTTGTATATTGATGACCAAATTCTCAATCCTAGTTAATGGTGTTGCATATAGTTTTTTCACATCATCAAGGGGCATAAGGCAGGGAGACCCTCTATCTCCATTTCTTTTCATCATCATAACTGAAGCATTGGGAAAAGGCATCAATTCTTTGAGAAGAGAGGGCAATTGGTTGGCGATTTCAGTGGCCAATGGACTGGACATAATCACCTGGCATCAACAATTTGTTGATGACACTATGGTGTTCGGTGTAGCTAGTAGAAAAGAAGCCAGGACTATCAAAACCTTCCTTGATGGGTATTTCTTGGCATCTGGTCAAAATATTAATGAGAAAGTTGAAGGTCTTCTTCCTTAATACTCAACCAAGCCTGTAGAGAGAATTGACAAGGATTTTGAATTTGAAGGTGACAAATTTCCCTAGTAGGTTTTTGGGGATTCCTTTATTTGGGGAGATTAACAAGATAAGCTACTAGGAAATTTTGGTTAATAGCTACAAGAACAATCTTGGTACCTGAAAAGGGAAATGGTTATCCTTGGCTAGAAGACTATTGTTGGTATAGGCGATCCTTTCAGCCATTCATGTATACTCTATGGCCTGCCTGAGAATCCCAAAGTCAGTTGAGGAGGATCTCAACCAAATCTTTAGGAAGTTTTTTTGGAGTGGGCTAGGTGATTGGAAAAAATTCCCACTAGTGGCTTGGGACAAATTTTGCTCTCCAAAGGAGGTGGGTGGGGTGGGCATCAAGCAATTAACAATAATGAACCTTGCCATGGGGGCCAAGTTGATCCGGGACTTGTATGCAAAAGGGGAGTAGAAATGGATTAAGATCCTCATAAATAAGTATTTAGACTCAGACAGGCCCACATGAATCCTAACCATTGTGGATCCACCCAAGGGATCCGTGAAATGGAACTATATTATGGAGTGTAGGGACATTGTTTCCAAGCATGTAATCTAGGAAATCATAAATGGGAAAAGTGAATCTTTCTAGAGTGACTCTTGGGGAGGCATGGTACCAATAGCAAGTCTACCAAACCTTGAAGACATCAAAGCAAAACCCATTCGTGTATGGGGCACCAAAGTTAGCAATTGTGGCAATGGGAATGGCATTCACTACAGGACATTGATACACCCCAAGCCCAGAAAGAGGCTCTAACAATAGTTCTAAGGAACAAAATATTTGCTCCCTCCAATGAAGAGGATCTCATCAACTGGTGTGGATCTAGAAATGGGACCTACAAAGTCAAATTCAGATACAAAATTGAGGAACTAGCTATTACTAGACAAAACTAGCCATGCAAGCTCATTTGGGGTAAAAGTTGTCTCCCAAAGGTAGAGGTATTCTCTTGGCTGGCAATCCAAAAGAGAATTATTACTAAGGAAATACTAGCTACCTTTGGTATTCAAGGGCCTGGGAGGTGTGTGCTCTGTAAGTGAAATAATGAAATGGTTGATCACTTTCTTTTGACTTTCCTATAAATGGATAGATGTTGGAAATTCTTCATGAGCAAATTAAACTTTCAATGCCCGACTCCTAACATAGCAGATTGGTTTAACATGTGGTCATATACCTACAAGAAATTTGTATTTTACAATATATGGGTTGTCACTTCTTCCTCCATCATATGGGAAATATGGAAAGAATAAAATAAGAGGATTTTTCAAAGCAAAGAGATGGAGCATGAGATACTTCATGTCAAGATTGAGGGGTGATCACAAAGTTAGTCAACAAAGCAGCTCAGAATAACTCAAGTAAGCAAAGAATATTCACGAACTAGGATGACAAGGTAATAAAGGCATTTATGGGATTGAAAACCCCCCTTCTATGTGGGACAGGTGGAAATGATCAAAATTGGAAAGAAATATTGGATGTGAAATGGATGGCTTCGGAGAATGGGTGGATTAAAATCAACTTTGATGGGGCCTCTAAAGACAATCCTGAATTGAGTGGAATTGGGAATGTTGCACATGATAAACAAAGTAAAACACTTGTTGACAAATCCATCTATCTTGGAGAGTACACCAATAACAAAGTGGAGTTTAGAGCGGCATTGATTATCCTGCAGATGGGTTGGAGATAGGTGTTGTAATCTAGGGTAAAATTCTAGGTTAATGTAATAAAGCATAAAAACTAACCCTAGACCAACAATGAAGTAAAAATAAGCATAAAAACATGAAATATAGAACAATATTACCATAAAGTCTTCATGCCATCATTGCTTCACCTTCATTGTCCTTCTCCATTTTCCTTAAATATGATAATTTCCCTCATATTTGGGTGTGCAATAGTAGCCTATGACAATGCCTAGCAAAAT
Organism: Sequoia sempervirens; assembly: GCA_007258455.2. Lineage (NCBI taxonomy): Eukaryota > Viridiplantae > Streptophyta > Pinopsida > Cupressales > Cupressaceae > Sequoia > Sequoia sempervirens. The sequence continues at coordinate 5,428 of VDFB02083400.1, forward strand.
ATTGAAGTTAGTTGTCTTACACTAGTAAAATGTACTTGCATTAGCTCCAAATGTAGATATCTAGATAGCATAAGATGTGTAGATGTCCAAATGACAAAGATAAAGGTCTTTTATAGAAAAGACAAATTTGGATGAAGGGTTGAGATTGAATTTCAAAAAGATATGTCAATCAATGGCTAAGAATGAAAGTTATAGTATGAAATAGGGTTAGGGAAAAATTAGGGAAAAGGTAGAAATGAATGGCTAAGATTGAATTATAAAATAATTCAATCAATGACTGAGAATGAATAAGACAATAGGAGTAAGATTTGATGAGATTGGCACGTAAAAAGAGGTTGCTGGAGGAAATCAAATGAATATAAAATTATTTGGTTTGAGAGAAAAATGACTAATTAAATAATAGAAACATTATTTAATTGTAGTAGACATGTGACAAATCGACTTTCTAATTAAATAATAATTTCATTCAAAAGTGGGACATTATTTGATTTGAAAGGAAGATGACTAATTAAATAATAGAAATATTATTTAATTGTAGTAGACATGTGACAAATTGACTTTTGAATTAAATAATAATTTCATTCAAAAGTAGGATATTATTTGATTTGAAAGGAAGATGACTAATTAAATAATAGAAACATTATTTAATTGTAGTAGACATGTGACAAATTGGCTTTTGAATTAAATAATAATTTCATTTAAAAGTGGGATATTATTTGAATTGAGAGGAAGATGACTAATTAAATAATAGAAATATTATTTAATTGTAGGAGACATGTGACAAATTGATTTTTAAATTAAATAATAATTTAATTCAAAATGGGAGGACAATGACAAATTAGTAAGCAATTAAATAAATAAAATTTATTTAAATTGTGGGAGAAAGGCTAGTGACAATTAAATTAGAATAACTCTTTAATTATAGTAGAAAGTGGATAGATAATTAAATAAATAAAATTTATTTAATTGTAGAGGAAAAGGACATTAGCAATACAATTTATTTAATTAATCAAAAGAAGAAATAAAAATATATTAATTAATTAATTAAATAATCAAAATTATTTAATTAATAGAAGACTTACGACACTAGAAATGGGAATTGACAAGGAAAAATGGTATTAGCAAGTCTAGGACATTTTTCAGTGTCTACATTTTACCCCTATTTGATACAATCTAGTTTATTGCATTGTTTCAAAGAATTTAGTTCAAAAATATGCCCTAGTGTGAATAGGATGAGGAAGGATGACGAGGAGATAGTAGTATGCCCCTTCGAGAGAACATGTAGGTTCAAAGAACATGAGTGTTCTCTCGAAATGGATAAGAAGAAAATAGATAAGCGGCATAGAAGAAATGTCAGTATGGAAGAGATGGAAGTTAGCATGGCGTTAGTGGAGACAACTTAAAGATATATATTTTGTTATGCAAGTCATTGTACTAATCATCATTGGGAGGTAAGATGTGAAAAATGGACAACAAACACCATGGTATGGCATAGACCAAGGTGTGCAAGGTAATCCACTTGCAAAATAGATAGTCGTAGACAAGGAATGTCCTGACTCATACTAAAGGCAAAGTTGCCCTAGTCTTTTTGCCAAGACAATCCACAAACACCAATCAAAGAAAACAGTCATGAGACATCCTCGCCCCTCTAAATCCTTTATGGGACATCCTCGAGAGAGCTAGTAACATGACTCAAAGACAAATCAAAAAATGATAAGACAAAATAGCCCACAAAGTCAACAACGATTCAAAGTGTTCGCCAAAGATTGTTTGTTTGATGTTTAAGTGACTAGGTGATTAGCAAGTTGATTGTTTGACAAGGCCTGGTTTCAAAAGAGAAAACATGTCGTATAAGATGTCAAGTCTGGTTTCGATCATGTGACCACCTGTATAAGGAAAATGAAAAAGTGTGATTAATGACAATGTCTTATTTCAGGAAGGACACATCCTGTATAAGACATAAGTTGATTGATTGACTATTTGATGTTGGTTTGGTACTTGTTGACTATTTTGACAATTAACTAAGTTGATTCAGAGACTTGTTGGTTTATTTTTCTTATTGATTCGTGACGTTTAATATTTTGACAGTTGTTTATGTCCAAGTTGACGATGTCTAATTTATTATGACTAACATGAAAAACCCTAAAGGACCAACCTAGGTGGACTCGAGGGCTCATCGACAGATAGCCTTTCCTACGTAACAATGCGTAGAGACCTCGTAATTTGACATGACTTGACTTTCTTTTATTGACAAAGGATCATATCATGATTTTTATTTGACCAAACCTAAAAGGTTTGACCTAATTCCTTGGGGGCTCATCAACAGATGGCCTTGCCTACGTTTAGTTATAGAGGCGACATAGTTTGACCAGACTATGACTGACATGACCAACTTTATTTTTGTGATATTTGAAAGTTATTTGGATGTTTTTGTGTTTTCAACATGTTTTTATTTTTTTGGATTTTTATGATTTTTTTTGTTTTTTCTCTTTCTTGAGGATATTTTATTATTATTTTTGTCCTTTTGATATAGTGACCTCCAACAACAAATGTAGGATCCAATGAAGACCTAGGTCAAGTAGTTGCCCCCAGTCGGGTATGAGACCAATTTATTAGGAGTGGAATGAGAGGCATTATGGAAGGTGAAAAGACACATGATGTTAATTGTTCCAGGTTATGAAAAGACAACCAAGCATTATTATGGATGATATCGGAAAGGAAAATGATGGTACAAGTTAGATTGGAATGATGGTAGACGATGGAGAAAAGTCAACTACATATGGTACTTGTTTGCCAAGTTTTTGCCATGGTACTTATCCAAAGCGTCACCAAAGTGGTTTTCACTATTGGACATATTATTTCTCTTTACTATTTTGTTGGTATCACCAAGATGTCTGTTTCCCAAATTTTCATCAAGGTAATGATTTTTTTTTTATTTATTAATTTTTTTGTAGTTTTATGGTTATGACAAGACTTTTAGAAGCTATGTGTTGAATCTGCACAAGTGCAGACTGTTGATCGATTCTGACAAGGGTTCCCTTTCAGGAGTGGAAAGTTGATAAGCTCCTGATTCAAATACTATTGCGACAAAATAGGGACCCAACCAATTTGGCTTGAACTTTCCTGGTTTTTCTTGTTCTGCTTCGTTCTTCAAATTCTCCATTAATACTAGGTCACCAACATTAAAGTGTTGATTCAAGACCTTCTTATTGTAGCTACAACAGAGATGATTTTGATATGCTTGAAGATGGTCCAATGCTTTCTATCTCCGCTCATCTAAAAATTCCAACTCATTTAGCCTTGTTACATAGTATTCCCCATCATCGATATGACCTTGCATGGATACCCTTAGGGAAGGAAGTTCGGCCTCAATGGGTAAGATATCTTCGAAACCAAACACTAGGGAATATGGGGTGGCACCAGTAGGAGTGTGGATGTCTATACGGTAAGCCCATAAGGCAAGGTTAAGTTTAAGGTACCAGTCACAACCAGCATCATTGATGGTCTTTCTAAGGATTCTAAGAATAGTTTTATTAGATGCCTCAGCTTGGTCATTTCCTTGTGGGTAATATAGAGTGGAGAAATGATGTTGGATGTGAAACTTCTCGCAAAGTTGAAGGACTTCTTGGTTTTTAAATGGTCGACCATTATCAGTGATAATGGACTGAGGGACACCATACTGAAAAATGATATAGTTGAGGATAAACTTAGAAATTTGTTTGTCGGTAATGTATGTTATAGGAATTTCTTTAATCCACTTAGTGAAGTACTCAGTCGTAGTGATGATGAATTTGTGGCCATTCGATGATGTGGGATGGATCTTACCTATGAGGTTGAGTCCCCATTGGGAAAAGGGCCATGGTGATGTTATTAGATGCAATTCTTGTGTTGGTGTGTGTATCAATTCTTCATGGATCTGACACTATCGACATCTTTTGATGAAGAGATAGGAGTCGTGTTCCATTGTAGGCCAATAGTATCCCACTCTCATGATCTTTTTAGCTAGGGTTGGACCACTAGAATGGGCTCCACATATACCCTTGTGTACCTCACGCAAGGTCATTTGTGCATCTTCAGTATTGAGACATCGCAATAAGGTGTTTTCAAAGGCTCATCTGTAGAGGGTGTCGCCGATGATGGCATATTTGGAAGTTTTGCGGATAAATGACTTGCATTGGCTAGCAGAGAGGTTAGGGGAAATGGTATTGTCATGAAGGTAATCATAAATATCTTGGTACCATGGGGAGTTAGGACCAACAAGTTCGTAGACCATCTCAGACTTAGGGATGTCGATGGTAGGGACCAACAACTATTCTAACAAAAATTGAATTGAGGCACATTGTTTGGTATGTCCAAGAGAGGGCCAATGATGGTCATGGCATATGCTACTTTATTTTGAATACGGGGAACCTAATGAAAGAGGATTAGGTCAAAATAATATTTGAAGTTGTCTACCATCTATTTATATGGGGTAAACTTTTTATCATTGGTGTCATAATCATCATTGACTTGTCAAGTTACCAATTGAGAATCACCGTACACTTGCAAGTACTTGATCTTCCATTTGATTGTCATACGAAGTCCTATGAGAAGCGCTTCATATTCTGCTATGTTGTTTGTACATGGAAATGCAATTCTGAATGACTTAGGAATAGTATCGCCTTGAGGGGTGATAAATAGTATGCATGCTTCTAAACCATGGTTTGTGTGAGACCCATCAAAGTACAATTTCCTTGTCATTGGCATGTCCATAGTGAAGATAGATTCATCTAGAAAATCAGAGACTAATGGGTGATTAGCCTTGGTGCATTTACAAGTTGGTCGGCAATGAATTGTCCTTTCTTTTCTCTCAACATACTGAATATCATACTCACTAAGTATCATGACCCATTTAGCCAATCATCCTATCAATGCTACTTTACTAAGAAGATATTTTAAAGGGCCTATCTTTGTAACCAACATTGTTTGATGGTTTAGCGTTTAGTGCCTTATTCATTGAGTAGCAAAAAAACTACCGCAAGACAAGCATGTTCTATTGGGTTGTAACTCAATTCATAACCAACCAAGGTGTGACTAATGTAATATATTTCTCGCTCACGGCCTTCATCATCATTCTATGCAAGTAATGCCCGCAGTGCGGATGTAGTTGCTAAAATATAGAGGATGAGAGGTCTCCCATCAATAGGTGGAATTAATATTGGTGGTATCAGTAGATAATATTTAATCTATTGAAAGGCTTCTTGACACTTTTTTGTCCATATGAATGGTACACCTTTTCTAAGTAAATGTTGAGAGGGATGCATCTTGTCAGCCAACTATGCTATGAATCATTTGATGGAATGGATTCATCCTTGTAGTTTTTGTAGATGACTTATATTGGTAGGTGGAGGAATGTCTATTATAGCTTTGACTTTTGTTTGGTCTACTTCAATGCCTCGTCTGGAAACTATATACCCCAGGAGCTTTCTTGATGTCACTCTAAACACACACTTTTTGGGATTTAATCTGACTTTGTATTCTTCCAGCCTTTTTAAAATATTGTTCAAAACTCGTAGGTGGTCACCTCATGTAAATGATTTGGCTAGCATATCATCCATGTAATCCTCCATTAGAGTATGCATTAGGTCATGAAAAATTACCGTCATGGCACATTGATATGTGGCTCTAGCATTTTTTAGTCCAAAAGGCATGACATTCCAACAATAAGTTCCCCATGGACAAGTGAAGGTTGTCTTATGTTTATCTTTAGGAGCTATTCTGATTTGGTTATACCTTGAGAAACCATCCATGAGGGACAACATTTCATATCCAGTTGTTAAGTCCATGATTATGTCAATATTTGGCAAGGGGAAATCATCCTTTGGACATGCCTTATTTAGATCACGGAATTCAGTGCAAATATGGATCCCACCTATTGGTTTTCTCACTGGCACCAAATTGGAAATCCATTCTACATAGTCTATAGACCTGATAAATCCAACGTTTAGTAGTTTCTTCAACTCAGCCTTGATCAATAAAGCAATTTGCGGGTGCATCTTTCGAAGCTTTTGTTTGATAGGATTGGCCTTGGGGAACAATGGCAAGTGGTGCAATACCAAGTCAGAATCTATCCTGGGCATGTTGGCATAGGACCAAGTAAAATTAATTTGTCTTCCCACAAAGAAAGCACAAAATTCAGGTTGCTCAGACTCAGTTAATGATTCTACAAAATGGATGACCTTGGGATTTTCATATGTGCCAATGTTGAATTCCATAGATTTTTCAATGAGCATTGGAAACTTCTCTTGGGTAATGGAAATAATGTCCAATACTCCATCCTTGGGTGCCTCTGAGAGGTTTTCACCCTCGGATACATCCTTTCTTTTTATTTTTTCCTGGTCTAAAGGCACCTTGTGGTTTTCACCTAGAGACTCATCATTTTTTGTTTTATTATTTTCACTTTTACAACTAGAGGGATGGATAGACTCCCAAAATTATGCCATATGATCCAATTCAATGGTAAACCCAGCCTTATGATCACCACTAGGAATTTCTTCTCTCAATCCCATGAACTTAGCAATTGCTTTGTCATTCTCAAATACATCCAAGATAGGAGGTCCTTGTGGTCCTATTCGATGAGTTGGGGGTAAATTAAGGGCATGCCATCACTAGTATTGTCAAGGTTCAAGATAGATATGGTAAAGACAGAGGTATTTCGAGGTGTCAAGTCATGATATCAGATAGGTCAAGGTTGGTGAAGACTCTGTCTAGCTCATACTCGCTAGTTGTATGAGTCCCATCCATACTCATTGGAATTAGTTTCAATGTAATCATAATTGTATGGGTGAGATTGTTCATGGGTATTGGGTATTGTAGATGTCTTGATAACCTTAGAAGCATTCACTTCCTCACTTAAAGGTATTGTGGTACTAGAAACACCAATCTTAATCTGTTTAAACCCAAGGCCTAGACCTTTAGGTCACTTATACATAGAAAAAAGTTTAGTCCTCCCATTTTTATTTAATCCAAGTCCACTGTGTCCATCATAGCCTTTATCTTGCATAATTTTGAAACCTTTTCCATATTGTTTTGTGGGTATTAGTGCATGTGCAGGAGCTTCTTCATTGTCTTCTTTGTAGAGCCAGGAGGTCGCATCCTCTTCATTGATAGTTCCTTTGCTTAGTTCCCCCCATTTTGTGAAAGTGGAACTATGGAAGGCATGTGGATAGTGACATTGGGTTGCCTCTTGTCTGTTGTCAATTTGTCGTATGACTTAGGAGTAGTGATTTTTCTGACACAATAAGAAGTCTTCATGTGATATTCACCACACCCCTTGTCTTGGACCTTAATTTTGGGATTAGAGAGCAGAGTTTTGGAAGTGGGTGCTTTGGATAGAATGGAAGGGTCAATGTAATGAGATGATATGGATAATGAGGCCTCTTGGTTGACAAGCACTTGTTGTTGGGTAGTCCCTCTCAAGTTACTACAATACTAGAAAGGATTAGGATCACTAGGGATTGTTATTTTAGTGCCTTCGTGGGGAAACTCGAGGCATTGATGGTATGTGGATGGTACAAATTTCATGCCATGGATCCATGGTCAACCAAGGAGAAGGTTATATGGGAGGTCGAGATCCAAGACCTGGAATGTGGTGTCCATGATAGCAGGTCCAATTCTGATAGGTAGTGTGATAACTCCCTTAGAAGAGTGTTCTTCATTGTCATAGGCCTTGATAACAATGCTTTTTGTTGTGTCTACAAATGCTTCGGAGAAGCCTAATTCCTTAACCAGTTTGAGGGTGCAAATTTTTAACCTTGCTCCACTGTCTACCAAGACTCGTCTAACTTTGTGTTTATAGATAAAGACTTCAATATGCAAGGGGTCATTGTGATTTGTCTTTTGGGTCGAATAGTCTCGGTCGAAGAAAGTGACATGATGAGGATTAGCCAAGTAGCCCACCATCTCCTAGAAGTGATTGACATCAAGGTCATTGGGAACAATAGTGTTTTGTAAAGCCTTGTCAGGTATGGCCCTATGCTCAGGTGATATACGCAATAACTCAAGGATAGAGATTTGCGCGGGTGTCTTCCCCAAGTGGTCAAGTAGATTATATTGGGATTTCGGTTGCTATTGTTGATGTGTTGGGGGAGGACCTTGGACAGTCACCTTAGTTCGATGAGTATTAATAGCACATTTTGGTGGTTTCTTGATGGTAATAGTATTGACATACTCGTCGATAGTGTGAATGTGATTTATTATGGTGGTATAGTCATATTTGGCATTAGTGTAATTGGAAAAAAAATTGGTCTTATTACCCGAATTGGAGGCCTTTCCTTTTCCATGGTCATGTAATGGATTTGTAAAACTTTATGGTTGCCATTAGAGGATTGTTGTTGTCCATTGACTTCAATAGTGTCATTTTCAATGAGGTCTTGGATTATATTCTTCAATTGTTTGCATTGAGGTGTTGGGTGTCCTTTAGCTCGATGGTAGTCACAAAAGGAATTATCATCCCACCATGAGGGTTTGAACTACCCTGGGTCATATTGTTTCAGATCAGGAAATGTTATGGAATTGTGTTTCAAGAGTTGTGTAAAGGTGAATTCGATTAGATCCCCTAAGGGAGTATATTTTTGTCTTGTATGAAACTTCCTTTGGACTTTTTGTTCTTGTGTGTTTTGGACGGAATTTGATGTGTGATTGGGATTTCCAGGTGTGTTGTTAGATGCACTTAGTCCTCTGAGTGTAATGGTAGGGCATATGTACATTGTCTTAGCATCAACGACTCCATCATTGGTCACATTCTTGTTACCAGCCCAATATTTTCCTTTATCATTTGATGTATTTTGGGTGGTTGTATTTTTGTTGGTAATCTTGATTTCTCCCTTGTCAATGAGGACCTTTTCAAGGATAATTCCTTTCTCCACTAGGTCGGTAAATGAAGTAAAACATTACACTTGTAAATCATGTTTCAATTTTGAGTTAAGGTTTTCAATGAACATGACAACTTTTTGTTTCTCAAGTATTTCGACAAGACATCTACTAGCCAAACCTCTCCATCGTTGGAAGAAGGTAACAAAGTTTTTACCATCTTCTTGTGTGGTATGACATATTATGGAAATAGTTATTTCATTGTCAATGTTGAATGCAAAGTGTTCCACAAATTTGTCTGCTAGTTCTCCCTATGTTCTTATGCCAGTTGGTAAATGTGCAAACCACTCAAGTGTTATGCCTATGAGACTTCATGGGAAAAGTATCATTAAATATGTTGGTTCATATGCAATGTCTATATAGGCCATGGAAAATTCTCTTATGTGTTCGATAGGATTTCCCTTCCCTTTATACTTAGGAAAGTTAGGCGTGGTATAGCCATGTGGGAAGGGTGGCATGTATAGATTCTTGTCAAATGGATAGGGGAAAAAGTCTTTTGTGGAGTAAGTCTTCTTGTTAGACACTTGCATGTTTTCCATTTGTTGTTGTAGGGCAAGCATTTGAGTACCAAGAACATCTACTTGAGTCAATGATGGGTCTTGTGTATTTTGAGAGCTCATATTAGCATTTTGGAATCCAATATTATGGGATGGGTTCTGATTTGGTATGTGTGTGTATAATAGGTTTTGGTTTTTCATTTATATGTAAGATGGTACTTGGTTGTTAAAATTTTGGTTATAGGTAGGAATGTGAGTGTTATGGGGAGGATTGGATTGTGTAATGCCATGAGTTTGTAAAAGTATGACCGTGTGGATTTTGGTTGCCATATTGTGGGAAAGGTCCTTGGTTACCACGAGGTGTAAAGGAGCCTTGGTTGCCATATTGTGTGTTTTGTGGAATGGAGCCTTGGGTATTGTTTTTCACATATGTATGAGGAGTAGGCCCTTGTTGTGAGATAACGATATGTTGAGAGGCCCCCATGCTTGGTATTACATTTATTGTAGGAGTCTTCTTGATGAAAATATTTGGTCTCTTGGTTGCAATGTTTGTACCAAATGGATTTGAGGATGATGCCTCCATGGTGTTTATTGTGGAAAATGGGCTGGACAAAGCACCAAAGGGTTGTGACATGGATTGTGTTATGTTTGGCATTATTTCTTGTGTCATATTTTGTGTTATGCCTTGTGTCATGTTTGGTGTCATGCCTTATATCATGTTTTGGGTACCAAGTGGTGAGGTATGGATTGTGTTGCATCTTGAGTGGATCCTCCCAATGGTATAAATGTGTTGACTTGTGAGATGGGTCCACTAGAAATAGGTGTATTGTGTCCTTGGCTTTGCTTGTTTGGTGTAGGAATCACTTGAAGTGTGTTGACATCAAATCCTAGAGGTAATGAGGCCCCTTCTAACAAAAGTTTAGCTAAGAAACGTTGAGGGTCTAATGCCACAATTTCATCCACAAAAGAAGCTACTTCAGGATCTTGTGAGGTGGCCTCTGTTTCTTCTATGGTGATAGTTCCTTGTTGGTCTCTAAGGATAATTTTTTTGAACGGATTAGGGAATGAGTTTTGTGGTATAGGTGCCCCTTGGGAAGGCATGCCAAAGGGGTTGAAAAACTCATCATCTTGCATAAAAGCCATTTCTTTTCATTTCCTTTGCAACCTTCTCTCAACCATATAAGACTTGCAAGAGGGAGATGAATGTGGAAGGTGATATGGTATGATGTCTAAGATGACTATGCAAGGATTGTGTCTATGTATGACCAAGGTATTACTAAGACCAAGGTTATGCAACTATGTTTTTTAGATTTTTCAAAGGATAGTATATGCCTAAGGATGATACCAAGTTATGGATTCAAAGTGACAAGATGTCGAGGTGCCAATAAGATGATGTCACAATGAGGTCCAAGATATGGTAAGGTCTATGAAATATGACAATTTTTTTGGATTTTTCAAGGAGTAAATGATGTCTAAAGATGGTGTTAAGACAAAAAATCAATAAGATCAAAGTCTTGAGTAGTGTCTAAGGTATGCCAAATGGAATGCAAGTGTGACAAGGATGATGGGTGAAAATGGTAATATGATCTAGAATGATGATTAAAGGTACAACTACTAAGCACCTTGTGGAAAATCCGAAGTAAGGTTGCTTAATCAAACTAAAGTATCCAAGGTTACAAATCTACTTTATCAAGACTTCAATGATGGTAATGACTAAATGACAAGGTTTGACAAAGGTGGTCTCAAACTAGCCTTGTGAGTTGAGGAGCCAACCTAAATGACAAAGGACTAAGGTGATGGAAAAAGGTTGAAGTCAAGACAAATCTGATTTGGTCACTATGGACTAGTTTGATTAGTTTCCAAAGCTAAGGTCTACATCAAGGTGAATGCAAGCTAAAGGATGTCCTAATGTTTTGCCTATGGGCAATGAAAAGGATGTAATGATGGATGAATGGATGGATGACAAATGACAGTTCTATAAATTTATAAGTTTGTGATCAAAGGACCAGGTAATGCTCAGGATTGATCAGAAAATGGTTTATCTCAGTTTCCCCTAAAAATTTTAGTGGTAGGAAATTACATCATTTCAAGTCTCAATTACAGTTAATGACAATCACTTACATTGTTCTGGAAATGGCAGTTGCGGTTTTCAATGTCATGGTTGTGGCGAATGGCAGTTCATAGTGTATCTTGCTAGGTTTTGACTGAATTATGACCAATTTTGAGGTGATTTGTGAAATTTGATTTTGGAAAAAATAGAAAATAATCTAAAAAACACTTATCTTTGTCGGATTTGAATGTGTAAAATGTTTAGATGTGTAAGAAGACACTTATAGACAATGCACAACCTAGGCTTCTTAAGACATACCACTCACTAGATCCCAACTTGGATTTCTCTAGCCAACCAAACAAGGTGGAAAACTAAAGACTTAGTGGCATTGGCTCCCCCTTACATGACACTCACTTCTCAGAGACACCAAGTCTCATTCCCAAAAAAGGAATTTCTCCCTCTACACATGAATGGTGAAGACGCAGGGTAGCTTCACAATGATCGCTCCTGCACTAGCAAGTGAAAATAATTTTGGCCACTAAAACAAAGGTTTTTAGTGAATACTCAGGGACATGGCACCTTGCAAGCATCTAGCAAGCCACTTAAGGCTTTAATCACTCTACTAGGGGCTCTTATACGTTTTACGGTAGGTACCCTGTTTTGAGTGACACTGTACAGCTAAGGCCTACATACCATGAGTACTTAACAGTTTAGTCTTATCCTTTTATATATCAACCCGAGCAAAAAATTAGTTGGATTTGTTCCCTCTTGTGGGGTAGACCCCCCTAAAGGCAACAAAATCAAGATAAGTATGTTTTTTTATCTCCAAGATCGCACAAAGCACAAGGAGAGAGCATACACAACACTTTTTTCTCACACTCGCATGTTGTTCATTTTAAATCCAAAACCAAATGTGTGGGTGATTATACAAATTCCAAGAGATGATTTTGATTCTCAAAATAACCAAATAGTGTGAGAGAAGGGCATAAACACCTAAAGGGAAAGTGCAAACCACAAGACAATGAAGACACTTGTTCTTTTTAACTGCAATATGTGAAAGAGACACTTAATGCAAGGTTAATTTTATAATTAATGAGTGGATATGCAAGGTTAATTTTAACCAAATGAGTGTGATATGCAAGTTATAAATTTTAAACCGTATGAGCGAATATGCAATTCGTGTTCATTTTAACCCATAAGTGAGATAATGCAGGTGGTTGTAAATTTTAATCCAAATGAGTGTATATGCAAATTAATTTTAACCAAATGAGTGTATGAAAACAAGATAGAAAAGTTAGCAAGATCAAATGAAAATTCCTCATTTCCACCTATGCCACACGCTGGAAATCAGATGTTAACAACAAAAAACCTCTAGACTACCCAATGGAAAAGGCAAAAAAAAAAGAAAAACTCCAAACTTAAACCCCCTCTTATTGAAAAAAACCCCTAATTTTTTAAAGATCTGATTTTTCATGAATTATTTTTCATCCAAATTAAAAACACAAAGTACAAACCCCCATTAGAATTTTGAGAGCTTTCCAAAAATATAATAAAATCCAAAAAATTCACTATTTTGCTCCCAAAATTGATTTTTCATGAAAAATCATTAAAAAAATTATAAATAATTCAAAATAGCTCCCAAAATTCTTATTTTTTTACTGGAATCCCGTGATATTATCCCCAACCTACAAAAAAAAATCGAAAGAAGATCTACAAGTGATTGTGAAATATGATGAAATATGTCTAAAACCCCTATTTTTAAAGATCTGCCTTTTTATAGTTATTTTTTGCCAAAATTAAAAAGATAAAGAACAGACCCCTATTAGAATTCTAAGAGATTTCCAAAAATATAATAAAATATGAAAAAATTGCTAATTTGCTCCCAAAATTAATTTTTCATGAAAAATCATAAAAAAGTTATATATAATTCAAAATAGCTCCAAAAATTCTTTTTTTTTTACTAGAAGCCCTTGATATTATCCCCAACTTGAAAAAAAAAAATTGAAAGAAAATCTATATCCGTTTGTGAGATATCATCAAATCTTTCCAAGCCCTAGGCTTGTGTCTCAAACCCTAGCTGCAAAATTTTAGTCTCCAAATTTTTGCACAATGTAACATTAAGAAAATTTGCAAAAATTCAATTCACGTCGAGTTCACCAATGTAATATAGGGTAAATTCTAGGTTAATGTAATAAAACATAAAATCTAATTTTAAACCAACAATGGAGTACAAGTAAGCATAAAAATATGAAATATAGAACAATATTACCATAAAGTCTTCATGCCATCATTGTTTCACCTCTATTGTCATTCTCCATTTTGCTTGAATATGATAATTGCCCTCAGATTTGGGTGTGCAATAGTAGCCTATGACAGTGCCTAGCAAAATATTGAAAATAGTTATCTCACACTAATAGCATGTACTTGCATTAGCTCCAGATGTAGATGTCTAAATAACATAAGATGTGTAGATGTCCAAATGACAAAGATAAAGGTCTTTTATAGCCAAGAAAAAATTGGATGAAGGGTTGAGATTGAATTTCAAAGAGATATGTCAATCAATGGCTAAGAATGAAAGTTATAGTATGAAATAAGGTTAGGGCAAAATTAGGAAAAAGGTAGAAATGAATGGCTAAGATTCAATTATAAAATAATTCAATCAATGGCTAAGAATGAATAAGACAATAGGAAATAAGATTTTATGAAATTGGCACGTAAAAAGAGGTTGCTGGAGGAAATCAAATGAATATAAAATTATTTGATTTGAGAGAAAAATGACTAATTAAATAATAGAAACATTATTTAATTGTAGTAGACATGTGACAAATTGACTTTCTCATTAAATAATAATTCCATTAAAAAATGGGACAATATTTGATTTGAAAGGAAGATGACTAATTAAATAATAGAAACATTATTTAATTGTACTAGACATGTGGCAAATTGACTTTTGTATTAAATAATAATTTCATTCAAAAGTGGGATATTATTTGATTTGAAAAGAAGATGACTAAGTAAATAATAAAAAACATTATTTAATTGTAGTAGACATGTGACAAATTGACTTTTGAATTAAATACTAATTTTATTCGAAAGTGGGATATTATTTGATTTGAGAGGAATATGACTAATTAAACAAGTGACGCGAGCATCGAGTTCCTGCCGAGAGGTAAAAGGCATGTAGCTAGGAGTTAGGAAAAGTTTAGAGATAGCAAGTAGGAATATAAATGTATTTAAATTTTGTAGGATGCATGGGGAACGTGTTCCATAGGGACATGTGAAATGGCTCATAATAGAATATGTAAGTGCTAATAGGAACAGTAGTGTTAGGTGGAAGATTGATAGGGGTAGCTCATTTGAGTATAAACTTTTGTAAGATTAATGAATTTTTTTTTTTTAATGTAGTGTGAAGATTAGTATTATATAAAGCTATTGATTTTATTATAAATAAGATTTAAATGTTGTATATGTAATATGATAAGATATTTTCGTGTAAAGAACAATGTAATTATATTATAGTAAGTTGTTAGATGAGTGACTAGGAAGCTATTGATTTTATTATAAATAAGATTTTAGTATTGTTTATGTAATATGAATAAAAATTTGTGTTTATATAATAAACAATAAGTAATTTGCAAAATTATAATAAAGAATCTTACTACCTAAGATTAAATTTGTGTATATATAACATAAAATGTAATAGTATAACTTATGAAAATGTGATAAGTGTAAAAAATTGTACAATAAATTCTTAGATGAAATTGTACAAATGTGTTGATTTTATTATAAATTAGATTTGAATGTTGTTAATGAATTACGAATGAATATTTTTTTTTGTATGTATTTTTAAAAAAAATTAATTAGAAAAGATATCAAGAATTTTATTAGGTAAGATAAAATGCACGTAGAATAAAATAATCAACATTTTTGTAGCACTTTGCGTATAAACATTAAATTATTATAATAATCTATAGTAAAATATTCTTATAATGTTTGTAAGAATGCTTGATGCATAAAGTGTACATGGAGGCATGTAGACATTTAGCGATGTGCACAAAATGCACATAAAAGTGAAAAGCATTGTCGGCACCAGAGGAAGCCTGAAAGCGTGATGAAGCTGAAATTGCATTTGCAGTATTAAATGAAAAAAAACAAGATAAATAAACTAGTTAGTATGAATGCATATATGAAAGGAAAGCATTAAAATATGGATCCATGTAAAGACATATGCATGCACGAATGTGTACATTTGGTCCATTTAACTTGGTATGTTAAGAAGAGTCTATAAATGCCTGTGTCCATAAAGCTAGAAATGTTAGAAACAAGTTATAGCTTAAACAAGAAGTAGAAAAACATTATTGATTGAAACAAACTAGCAATACATTAGTGTTTGTGGAACAAGTGTATAAAGTATATCTAATGATGCATTTGGATGCATGGATACATGTTAATATTTGTGAAATCTGAATATACATTGCTTTTAGGAATCTGTAATACAATGA
This sequence comes from Sequoia sempervirens, assembly GCA_007258455.2. Classification (NCBI taxonomy): domain Eukaryota; kingdom Viridiplantae; phylum Streptophyta; class Pinopsida; order Cupressales; family Cupressaceae; genus Sequoia; species Sequoia sempervirens. Next base: position 21,387 of record VDFB02083400.1, read on the forward strand.
GACTCAATTTGCATTTGTAGTATGAAATAAAAGAAGACAGGGAAAATTTACTATTTATTAGCAATGCATATATCGAGGGAATACATAAATGTATGGATGAAAGTAAACATAAATGCATTGATCTATGTGTACATGTGTCCATGCAAGGTGGTAAGTAAACAAGAATGTATATATGCCTATGTGCAGAAAGCTAGAAAAATGTCTGAAACAATTTGCATTTGAGAGATATTAAAAGAACATTTATGATCGGAACAAAAGAATCATACATTATTGTTTTTAGACCAAGTGTATTAAGGATATCCAACAATGCACTTGAATGCATGGATATATGTAAATATTTACAAAAATTGACTATACATTTTAGCCTCCAAGAAAACTGTGATATGTGCTCTTAGTTATCTGCAATAAACATGATATAGTATAAAACGTTTTCAAAGGAAGTCCTGAATACAACTCTATGTTGTCATAGTTATTTTGAAAGCCCTCAGTGTTTAATTGCATAACCTTGATATTTTTTTCAATTTTTCCTTTGGTATGGTGTGAATTTTGTTCTAATGGATGAAGGTATATTTGAGCTATAGATAGATAAAGATGTGTAAGGGTGGTAAAGAAGTATGAGTTATGTAAGTGCAAGAAAGAGAAGGAATTGAGAGAATGATGTAATGCAAGTAAGGTATATAAATGCCTTATGGAAAGTATTAGATATGGGAAGGAACGATATGTGAAATTGGATGTGAGAATGAATGGCATGTAAATTATATGAATTTATCATCTTCAAGTTATACGCTTAAAATTAAATGCAAGATATAAAAAATTGAATGAGTGAGTTGGATTGGGAAAAAAAAAGGAATGTAAGACATTGGTGTGATGCAAGAGAAGCGTATAAATGTATTTTGAAATGTATTTGATTTGAGAAGAAATGATGTGCACGAGTGGAAATGGAAATGAGTGGATTTGATAGGGTATGAAGTGAACTTTTGTTCCAAGCGAGGGTGGAAGAATTTGTATTTTGTTATTGGTTATGCTTTTTAAAATCATCATAGGGCTGAATGTCTCAATACAAATATAAAAGAAAGACTAGTGTCTCATTTCTCACTCTCCTTTGGACTAAACAAAGTTCCAAGATCCTTGAGCTTCCTCGAAATGTCACAAGAGATGAATAGATAAAAAAATATATTGATATTTAAGGATGCAAGAGTGAAAAGAGAAACAGCAATGAACATTAGCACCTTTACATGGGTGCATGTCGACATTCGCAGTAACAAATTTCCTTTATGACCTTATTGACGAAGCAAAAATGTATTATTATTTTGTTTGAAGTATTGAATGCAAATAATCTTAAACATTTTTAACAACGCTTGAGGTATGCATGTATAGATGTATGCATGTTCACAGAATGCAAAGAGTGTAAAGCATACATGACATGTGAGCAGAAATATGAATGGAAACAGTGAAATCAAGTAAAAATACAAATCTGTGAAAGCATAGCGATGCTCAAGTAGCATTTGAAGTAGGAAGCGAAAGGAAAATAGGGAAAACAAATTATATACCAGCAAAGCATATATCAAAGGAATGCATAAATATATGTATCCATGTGAACATTTGTGCATGGTAAAATGTATAGATGTGTCCATGTAATTTGGTACAAAAAGAACAATCTATAAATGCATGTGCAACCTGTTGAAATTGCTGTACAAACTTTAAAGCAAATGCATTTTCCCTTCTACTTACTTTCATTGTACATCTTAAATGGAACTTGGGTTTTGGCATTGTTGCAATGCATTTGGATACTTTGATTGTAAAGTAATAGGTTAGATCATTTTAAGTGTTATTGATTCAAATCTTTCCTTCAAATACGAAGGATTCATCTAAGTCTTGTGGGCAATGTAAAGTTGTTCTATAGAGAGAGCTTTGGAACCAATGAGTTGTTATCAAGGATAGAGGAATACTGTTAAATATTGTGGTTATTGTCCTCATAGGCACACATGGAAAATATGGAAACATATAGAAAGCAAGTTAACTCTTCAATAATCCCATGAAACATAGTCTTTGTATGCATCCATGCATAGAGGTTTGCATGTATATATGTGTGCATGCAATTATGTATATATGAATGCATGTATCTATGTTGCCATGTATGTATGTGTATATATAACAGATTACTGTTGCATTTGCTTTAAATGATTTTTTGTGGATGGCGCCAGCTAGCCATCCAGTCATATTGCGATTAAACAGTTAAGAATAAGTGCTAAATAATTGAAGTAAAATGACCCCATTCAGTTAGCAAATCAATTTTTGTCAGCCCTTTACATGTTAACTGAGAGTTTTGAAGCTTTTGTTGTTCAATGGCAGTCTTTGAAGCCTAAATGTCACAGTATATGTAGCATTTTACCAAATAGCTCTATAACCACAAAGAAAGAAAGAAGTACCTAGCAATTCAAAGAAAGAAGTGATTGCAATTAGCTTTGTGTGCATTTGAACTATCAATCAAAGGAAAGTAAGAAACAAGCCCTAGAAAACCATGTTGGTGTTAATGTGTTGAATACCATGTATTTGTGCATGGGTGTATATGAATACTATGAGTTGTGATTTCTACCATTGTGTAGTGCTTACTATTACTTGTACAAGCAAGTGATATGCAAGTAGAATTCATAGTTCATGGCATCCAGATACATTGAAGGACAGATACAAATCAAGGTTGTTAGCATCCTGATAAGAAAGATGATGAGATACATCCAATTAATGTATGTCACAACATCTTATAAACAATAATTCCTATCAAACGCAGATGAAACCTTCGCATTTCAACACAAAAATTCGAATAAACAATACTAAAAGTAGTTTAAAATATGAATTTATAATCAAAGTCTACAATTTCCTTAAAGCACTATGAAACTCTACTTGGATTTGTTGCATCGAACAGAGGAAAAAGCGAAAAGCAATATTTGTTAAATCTGATTACACATTATAGGCTTGAAGAAACTGTTATACGCGCTTTTAGGGATCTGCAATAAACAAGGTTTACAAAAGGCATTATGAAAATAACTCTTGAATAGAACTATATGTTATGAGTGTTATTTTTGAAGCCCTCAGTGTTTATTTGCATAACCTTGATATTTTCTTCATCTTTTTCTTTGTTTGGTATGGTGTGAATTTTGTTGTGATGGATGAAGGTATATTTGAGGTGTAGATAGATAAAGATATGTGAATGTTAAAAAGAACAATGAGTTATGCGAGTGGAACAAAGGGAGTGAATTGAGAAAAGGGTTAGATGCAAATAAGGTGTATGAATAAGTTATGAAAAGTATTTGACATGGGAGGCAAGGATATGGGATGGTGGATATGAGAATGAATGCGAATGTAAATGGTATGAATTTATTGTTTGGAAGTTACATGCTTACAATTAAATGGAAGAAATTCAAATTTCAATGAGAGTGTTGGATTTAGTGAAAAGAGGAACGCAACACATTGGTATGAGGCAACAGAAGTAAATAATTGGATTTTGGAATGTATTTGATTTGAGAAGAAAGGACGTGCAAGGGTGGAAATGGAAATAAATGGAATCAATAGGGTATGAAGTTATTATTTCTTGTAACAAGGGGTGGAAGAATGTCTAGTTTGGTATTGGTTATGCTTTTAAAAATCATCATAGGGCTGAGTTCGTCAATATAAACACAGGAAAGAGACCCATGTTGCATTTCTCACTCTCCTTCATACTGAATAAAGTAGTGAGATCCTTGAGCTTCCTCGAAATGCAACAATAGAAGAGTGGATATAAAAATATAATGTTCTTATGCATACACTATGGAAAAAATAAATATGGAAGAACATAAAAACAGAGAACCTGTGAATGTTGATGGAGTGGAGAACATTAAATACATGGAGAGATAAATACGTAAAGCTAACCACAGGTATATGCATGGATGCATCAATAGACACATGTACACACTGAAAACAGAATTACATGGAGAGATGGACATATGAACACATGTATACATGGATGTATGCATATTTGGATATAGGTACAAATGCGTATGTTACATGGAAGGATGTATTCATATACATATGCAAATATGGATGAAGTCATATATCCATATATGCATGTATGGACAATATGCATAAATGTATGTCAACATATAACTTTTAATTTTGTTATATTGGAAAACTAGCACTATTCTGATAAATCAAGATTGGGAAAATAGTATTTAGCTATTTCTATCTATCTGAATAGCTTTATAAATTATTGTTGTTATTGAAAATCAATGAAATGCGATTGCATAGATTGATTAAATAAACTTAAGCAAAGGCATAGTTTATATAACTGGTGAGTAGAAATACGTGCTACTTGAATGCAAATTAAATGCATTGAAATATCAGGAAAATGTGAACACATGGAGGGATGAAAATAATTGAAGCAAATGCATTATATGGCATGTGGGAGGTGGGGAAGGCGCTGGAATTGCTTGACGGCCATGGGGCGGCTAGGATACTTTGGCGATTAGCGGCCATTTGGCCAAAGACAAAGAGAAAGACCAATACATGGATGCATCAGTCCACACATGCATATATACATGTATCCATGCAAAATATCAAAAGATACATATATAGGTGGATGTGTGTATGCAATTCATAGGTGCATATATGCATAAATCAATGTATACATGCACCCATAGACACAGTCATACATATATAGACAGATGCATGTAGAGATGGCAAGATATGCATAAATCGTTATATGCATGGCTGCATCTATGGATACATAGATACATATGCATTTACCTAGGGAGTTTGATTCTGAATCCATATGCATATTTTTTATTTAAACTAGTGGCTGAAGGTACATAGTTTACTAAAACAAAATAAATGCATTGAATGGCATCTGACCAAAGGGGAAACTGCTTGGATTGCTAAACAGTCTTTGAATATATAACAATCAAAACAGAGAAGTATAAGTATCCATGGGAACATTCCACATTTTGACCTTTCAATCAAAGTCAATTAACAAAGTAGCAGTGAGACCTACAGAAACTTCAAGGACTATGCCGATAGAAAACTATATTTTGAACAATGGCTAGACAAACTGTTGACATTGCTCTAGAAACTTTGAAGCAAATGCATTTTTGCTTCTGTTTACTTTCACTGTACATCTTAAATGGAAGTCGGGTTTTGCATTGTTACAATGTATTTGTATACTTTGATTATAAAATCATAGTTTAGATCATTTTAAGTGTTATCCATTCGAATCTCTTCTTGAAATACAAAGGATTCATCTGAGTCTTGCAGGAAATGCACAGTTGTCCTATAAAGAGAGCTTTAGAACCAATGAGTTGTCATATATACATGGGTGCATGAATCCATAGATGCATATATACATGTATCCATGCAAGTTATTGATAGATGCATATATACATGGATGTGTGTATGCAATTCATAGGCGCATATATACATAAATGAAGGTATACATGTACCCATAGATACAGCGATACATATATAGACAAATGCATAAAGAGATAACAAGAAATATGCACAAATCGATATATGCATAATTGCGCCTATGGATACATAGATACATTATGAAATGAGGAAAAAGACACATTTATATATGCATTTATTTTGAGAGTTTGATTTTGAATCCATATGCATACTTTGATTAAAAGTAGTGGCTGAAAGTACACAGTTCATTGATACAAAATTAATGCATTGAATTGCATCTGACTAGAGGGGAGGCTGTTTGGATTGCTATTTAGTATTTATTGCCTCAAGTAACTGGTTTCTGGTTCTGGATACTGTAATTATTGTCCTCATAGGCATACATGCAAAGTATGGAACCATATAGAAAGCAGTTGAACTCCTTAATAATCCCATGAAACATAGTCTTTGTATGCATCCATGTATACAGGTTTGCATGTGTATATGTGTACATGTAATTATGTATATATGTTAGACAGTACGTATTTGTGCATAGGTGCATAAGGATGGTATGTATCTCTAGAATTTAGATTGCATAGGTAACATGTAGTTCACAGTCATCTAGTTAGAGTAATACGATGACTCTGTGCATATTTTTATTTAATTCTGGAAGTTGATGTTTCCAAAGTTGTTTTTTTTTAATCTGGAAAGTAGTAAAGACATACATATATGCGTGGATGCATCTAAAGGTAGAAGAATACATAGAAACATAGTTACATGGATAGATAGATAGATGCATAGCAGGATACATAAATGCTTAAATATACATGTATGGAAATATCCATGGATTGCATATGAAGTTGCATAAATACTTATATCCATGGCTACATGTGCACATAGATACATGTATTGCAGTACACATGGATGCATGTAGAAGTGGTACTGCAAGCAAGATGCATGGTTGCATGCGAGGCTTGTAAAGTTTATATTTTTTTTATTACTGCAAAGCGGTCTCATAAAGAGAGGTTTGGAACGAAAATTATGTCAACATGTGTGGTAATGAGAGTTTTCTCCTTGAACCTTGTTATATATTGAAAGAGTAACTAGCAATGCAAACAGCGGTCCCTATAGCCAGATGCCATTGAATGCATTGAGCTTGCACCAGTGCACTATGTACCTTCATCCACTAGTTTGAATGAAAGTATGCATATGGATTCAGAATCAAAAGCTCTTTCCTGTGAACGTATTCTAAATTTGCCTATGCATTTGCCCAGAATGCTTTTAACTGGAAGCATTGGCCAATCACATTTTTCCATTGAACATATGACCTTTTTTTTTTTGGTACAGTTTGCATTTGGAGAGCTATTTTATATATTGGAAAATTAGCATTTATCTATTTTTCTATTCGTCCGAGTAGCTTTATAAATCATTTTCGTTTTAAAAAATTCAGGAAAATGCAAAGCGCGCCATTGATTAAATAAATTTAACCAAAGGCATAGTTTAAAAAGTTAAGCGGCTAAGTCGTAATCCATGAATGCGATTAAATGCATTAAAATATCGGGGAAAATGTAAAAGCGCAAGCCATGAATACAAAGTAAATACATTAAGCATCTAGTTGGAGGTGAATATTTGGTGTTGCTTGAAGTAATTTATGGATAGACGAGAGTACTTTAGCCATTTAATATAAATTAAGCCACTTGGTATACATCTTTATTACTTTGTGTGTGTTGTTTTTGTGTTATGTAAGCTTGTGTTGTCAAAACCTAGATTATGCAATTGCTTTGAGCTTTTTTGCTATGATGAAAGCATATAGGATAAAGGAATTTTGTGACCTGTTATAGTTAATGTGCTCACAGGCACATATGCAAAATATGGAAACCAATAGAGGGGAAGCGAATTGTTCAAAAAAACTTGTCAAAGAAATGTAGTCAAAGAAATTGATTAAATAAATTTAAGCAAAGGCATAGTTTAAAAGGTAGCGGCTAGAGGTACGTAGTCCATGAATGCAGATTAAATGCATTAAAATATCAGAAAACTACGAGCGCATAAATTGATCAATTAAAATTAAGCAAAGGCATAGTTTATCAAACTGGTGGGTAGACGTACATGATACATGTATTTAAATTAAATGCATTGAATGGCATCTGGCCCAAGGTGAAGGCAGTGAAATCGCTTGGAGGCCATGTGTGTCCAGGGTACTTTGGCCAGGGTACAATGTTGTAGGCATCACATGAACAATAGAACTATTCAACAGTAAACACTAGGCTTGTAATAATTATTGGAAAAGCTGTAAATGCCATAGATGGAAATAATATGAATAAAATTCTAGTTTTTGGTATTCTTGAAATGCAATGAAAAAACTGCTATAAAGGCATAAGACAAGGTTGTGTAACATATTGCCATTCTTGTATCTAATTTCTTTGAACATGAATGCTTTATACACTTGATTGCAATAGTAACATGTCTACGAAAATTGGACAATAGAGATCATAAATCAGTAGTTTTTAGTGTCAGTATATATGTATCCTAATACACATAAGCTTATCTGGCATTCACGAAAAACAGTTACTATGTACAATGAAACAGTTAATTAGTGTTAATTAGTGTTACTATATGCATTATCCATATAACATAATAAATTGGTACAAGGCTAGAGTGGCAGATCCATAAACACATGGACGCATGTATACGCAGTTGCATACAGGGATACGTAGAAGCTTAAATGAATACATGGACACATGAA